>MCJB01052020.1:108537-127333 GCA_002018475.1 Nicotiana obtusifolia
TGCTTCGTAGTAATAATGTTGATGGAAGTCTTTGAGTCCTATAATTATGTCGATAAAAAGATATTCTTAATTATATGAGCAAGAAGGATAATGAATGTAACAAGTCAAGATTACAAGTCCGTAAGTAAGTTTGCTATGTATGATGTGAACGAATACATGTGTGTGTGCTTGATTGATATGTTGTGACCGAGCCTAATAATGGCCGGGTAGTTATAACCGAGCCTAGTATGGCCGGGTACGAGCCCACAGAGGCATATGCTATATGTGACCGAGCCTAATAATGGCCGGGTAGTTGTGACCGAGCCTAGAAATGGCCAGGTATGATTATAAGCCCCATATAGGCATGTGTGTGTGATTGTATGAGGTAACGGTTATGTAAATGATTTCGGTAACATTAAATGAATATGAAAATGACAAGCCCACAGTGGCGCAGATAGTGGGTTAAGGTAACGATTACGTAATGCTCTCGGAAATGTGAATGTAATTGAAAAATGGCAAATTCGCAAAGGTAATAGCATAATGCTATAATGATGGAAGTAGGCAATATAACGACGACGCAATGAAAGCATGTAATTAGACATAAATATTCCTACGTGATATGGTAGCTTCCCTCAGAGGTAATTCTGTTCCTACGAGTTATATGTTTCCATCCTGATGCTTATATCACTGCTCTTACATTGTGTTTCCGTCTTACATACTCAGTACATTTTCCGTGCTGACGTCCTTTACTTTGTGGACGCTGCATATCGTGCTGCAGGTCCTAGTAGATTGGCAGACAGAGCTCCCCCACCGCAGTAGGTCACCAATTCAGCGGGAATAGCAAGATTCATCTTTCGGACTTGCTATAATTGGGTATGCATTTTGTGTAGATATTTTGGGTATGTCGGGGCCCTGTTCCGACATAGGATGTTTTGTGTTTATTCTCATAGAGGCTCATTAGACAAATGTCAGTCGTATGTGGACAGATGTTGGGTATGTATATTTGTAAACCTTATGTCCAAAACATGGTAGTACGCTTCCACGGATTTGTAAATGTATATGTATGTGCCCGGAGTGTGTCTCCGGTGACGGTTTAATTTAATGATCTTTTTGTTTGAAATAATAAGCAAAAGAAACTAAAGTAGCAGATATGGTTGGGTACGCCGGTGCTCTGCGAGCAGGGCCCGGTGCCCGTGTCGCGGCCTTCGGCCCTCCGGGCGGGGCGTGACAAAGAGTGGTATCAGAGCAAGCGACGGTGAGGGCTAAGGAAGACTAGCTCGAGGAGAGGATCGAACAGCTGAAAAAAGACAACTCCGTCCTCCATAATCGAGTGATTGCTCTAGAGGGCGAGAAGGCTCAATTTCTTACACGGCCGTCCTCGTCCAACGCTTCGGGAGTTATACGAAAAATAGATCCGTGATGAGGCCCGATTAGATGTGTTTCGGGACTTGTATGCAGCAGGCTCCATTCCTGAGGCTGCCCTTAAGGATGCACCGGGTTAAGGCTCGTGAAGCTCGAGTTGCTTGTAAATATGATCCCCCGATGCCTCAGGCTGACGAGGAGGATGGGAAAGAGGGTGTCGGGGGCCGAGGTGATGAGGTTGCATAGGACCGTGATGGCGAGGCCAGTAGTTTTTCCCTTAGACTTCTTCTGTATTTTGTCTTTCTCTTTAAGAGCCTTTGTAATAAAGTCCATAGAGTTTTGTATATGGATGTTTGAGTTGTTTTTTGTGCCTTCTTCCATAACTGTTACTTGTTTTCGCACTCATGTACTTTGCTTTTGTTGTTTGCTTGTTTATGATCTTTGCTCTTTCTATTGTCGTTGTCTTCGAGTTGGTCGTGGCCTTGTTAACGGTTATTTATGGGCCGTACCTGCCCTTTGTTTATATAGGTCGGATGCGCCTCTTTATTTATGTTAGGCCGATAAGTGTTGTTTGAACTTGGTTAATTTTGGTCTTTTTCAAGTCGCGGCCGAGGGCCGAAAGGTGTTGTTCCGGTTTGGTCAAACTTTACCTTTTATTAAAGGCTGAGGGCCGATAGGCGTTTCTGATAAACGTAAACTTCTTATTACTTTGATGTTGTTGCTCCGATTACATGATTGGAGAGAGCTATAAATTTTGGACATGGGTTGGCGTTTCAGTACCAATCTATCTAGTCTCTTTATTGCTTGACTTGGAGAGTATTGAGGAGTCGGGAAATGAAAGAGAAGAACAGTTCCTCCCTCGCATACTTCGACTCGAAGTGTTCCCATTGTAGCCTCGTTAAAAACCTCCTTGAGAAAACCCTAATGGGACAAAACTCAAGCAAGGGAAAAAGAGTACGACTTGGGGACACTTCTTCCCTTAGAAGTTGAAGTATTTGAGGTGGTTGATATTCCAATTGTTCGGTAGTTGCTTTCCTTCCATTGTCTCCAGTTGGAATGAACCCTTGTCCGCTTTGGCTGTAATTGTGTATGGGCCATCCCAGTTTTTACCCAGCTTGCCTTCCCGTGGGTCTTTGCTAGCTTGACTTTTGGCTTTGAGTATGTAGTCCCCGACTCTGAGCGGCTGGACCTTTGCTTTCTTGTTGTAATAACGTTCTGTTTGCTGCTTTTGGGCGACCATCCTTATGTACGCCATATCTCTTCGTTCATCGATTTCATCGAGTTCCTGCCTTTTACTCTCATCATTACTAGTACTGCTTTTGTAGGAGTACCTTAGGCTGGGTTCTCCGACTTCGACTGGTAGAACTGCTTCGGTGCCATAGCCCAAAGAGTGGGGCGTCTCTCTCATGCTCGTCTTCGGAGTAGCTCTATACGCCCATAATACTTCTGACAGTATCTCTGGCCACAACCCCTTGGCGTCATCGACCTTTTTCTTTATGATATTAAATATGGACCTTTTGGAGGACTCTACATGTCCGTTACTCACTGGGTGATACGGGGTTGAAAGTATCCTCCTAATATGCCAGTTCTCGAAGAATTCAGCGGTTTTCTTTCCCGTAAATTGGGGTCCGTTGTCACAATTGATTTCCTTGGGTAGGTTGAATCGGCAGATGATGTTCTTCCATATAAAGGTGATTACCTGTTGTTCGCGTATTTGGGCGAACACTCCTACTTCCACCCATTTAGAGAAATAGTTAGTTAAAACCAAAAGGAATTCTACACTACCTCGCCCTGCTGGGAAGGGGCCCACGATGTCCATTCCCTACTTGATGAACGGCCACGGAGAGGTGACTGGGTGGAGGTGTTCGCCTGCTTAGTAATCATTGGGGCGTACTTCTGGCTTTGTTCATATTTCTTCACAAATTCTGAGGCGTCCTTTTTCATAGTGGGCCAATAGTATCATACCCGTATGAGGCATTTAACGAGTGCTCGATTAGCCGAGTGAGCACCGCAATGGCAAGCATATCGTTAGAGGGCCGCCGTAAGTCCTCTTGTACAGGTCTCTATGGAGGAGACTATATCATGTTGCTTGCATTCTTAGTTTCTTGGCTTCTTTTTTGTCATTTCGGAGTGCGCCGTCATGCAAATAAGCGATAATACGATTGGCGGCCAAGTTAAGCTTATAGATCTTACCTCGATTTGGTCTAGTGATGAGTTGAGGAAGTGGACTACACTTTCATCCTCGGTCGTGATGCTTTTGGTAGCTCCGGCCAATTTGGCAAGGCTGTCCGCTTCAGCATTCTGCGCCTGCGGGATCTAGTCGAGCTGGCATTCGTCGAATTCGGGCATCAGCTTACAGATCTCGACTTGATATTTATGCAACCTTTGTTCTTTGATATGGAAAGTCCTTGTGACTTGGCTGACTACGAGCTGGGAGTCATAGCGGAGCTTCAACCGCTTCGCCCCACACTTGAGTGCTAGCCTCAATCCTACAATTACGGCCTCGTTATTAGTCATATCTGGGCATCTTATGGACTGGAAAAATACTTCGCCTGTAGGGACCTCAAGCACGAGTCCCAGTCTGGATCCGGAGGCGTTGGGTGCAACGTCAGTGTATAGGATCCAGAGGTCTTGTGTTTGGAGAGAAGCTCGGATAGCTTCCTTCTCGACTTCAGGCATTATCTTTGCATTGAAGTCTGCAACTAAGTCGGTGATCACTTGCAACTTTATTGTCGTTCGCGGCTGATATGTGATATTGTGCTCGCTTAGATCGATGGCCCACTTGACCAGCCTCCATGATAGCTCGAGTTTATGCAAAATGCCTCTTAGGGGAAAGGTGGTAACGACGGAGATAGGGTGGCACTAGAAATAGGGTCTAAGCTTTCCTGAAGATATGACTAGTGCCAATGCAGTTTCTCGAGGAGCGGGTACCTCGTCTCGGCATCGACGAGTGTTTTGCTAATGTAATAGATGGGAGATTGCCTACCTTTGCTTTCTCGGATCAGTACTGCACTTACTACTACTTTGGAGGCGGCCAGGTAGACGAGGAGATGTTCCCCGGGTTCGGACTGTGAAAGTAGAGGTGGTGATGACAAATATGCCTTCAATTATTGCATAGCTTGTATGCACTCGGGTGTCCTCTCGAGGCCGTCGTCATTTTTGAGCACGCCGATAAATTTGCTGACATCTGCCAAACAACCGCGAGATGAATCTCGATAAGGCGCCGATTTGACCAGTCAACCTTTGGACTTGTTTCTTGGTAGTCAGGAGCTCCGGTATCCCTTCGATAGCTTTGATTTGGAATGGGTTGAGCGCGATCCCCCGTTGTGACACTAAGAAGCCCAAGAATTTCTCAGAGGCCACTTCAAACGAGCACTTCTCCGGGTTTAGTTTCATACCATACCGTCTTAGTATGTCAAAAGTTTCCTTCAAATGGTTGATGTGGTTCTCTGCCTTTACGGACTTGACCAGCATGTCGTCGATATATACTTCCATGGTCTTGCCGAGCTAATCTTTAAACATCCTCGTGACCAAACCTTTGATATGTAGCCCCCGTGTTCTTCAGCCCAAATGGCATGACCCTATAACAATATATCCCTTAGTGGGTAATGAACGTGGTTTTCTCCTGGTCATCTTTTTCCATAAGTATCTGGTTATAGCCTGAGTAAACGTCCAAGAAACTCAACAACTTGTGCCCGGACGTTGCATCGACTAGTTGGTCAATGTGTGGTAATGGGAACGAATCCTTCGGACATGCTTTTTTCAAGTCCGTGAAATCCACGCACATCTGCCATTTCCTATTTTTCTTTTTGACCATCACTATATTGGCGATCTATTTTGGGTACTTCGATTCCCTGATGGAGCCATTTTCTAATAGTTTCTCCACCTCCTCACGGACGGCATCGTTGATGGCAAGATTGAATTTACGTCTGACCTGCCTTATTGGGGGGGATAGAACTGGTTGATGTTTAATTTTTGTGTGTGGCGATCTCCCTGGTGATGCCCGGCATATATGCATGGCTGAAGGCAAACAAATCTGCATTAGTTATTAAAAATTGACTGAATTTACCTGGCTGTCGGAGTTTGCAGCGGATACAGGCCTTTTTGCTACAGTCATTTGGGTCTAACTGAACGGGGTCGAGGTCTTCTATGGTCGAGTCCGCAGCTTCGACCATTTGGGGATCCATGATGACGTCCCTTGTCTCTTCTTCTGTCGTCCTCGGCCCTGTTGATTGCTATGCCTCTTTTTCCTTATCTTTTTTCTGTTGGGTTGTCGTGCTGTATAATGTAATACGGTAGCACTCTTGGGATGTACACTGTTCTTCGCGTATGCTGAATATCCCCCAAGGTGTTGGGAATTTGATTACTTGGTATAGGCTGGAGGGGATGGCTCTCATGGGATGTATCCATGGTCGTCCTACTATGGCGTTGTATGCGGTGGCCTGGTCCATGCTATGGAATGTCGTCTCCAGTGATACGCCGGCCGAGACGAAGAGTGTAATTTCTCCCGATGTCCGCTCAATTGGATTATTAAAACCGGTTAGCATGATGCAGCGCGACACTATCTTGTCCTCGAGTCTCATCTGAGTGAGGACTCGGGATGGATAGTACACGCTCCACTTCTGTCATCCACCATGATACGTTTGACATCAATATCTAAAATGCGCAAAGTAATGAAGAGGGCATCATTATGAGGGAAAGTCAAATCGTCGGCATCTGACTCGTCGAAGATAATACTTTCTTCGAGTCCATCATACCATTCGCGGGCGATAGATCGCTTGAGCTTGTGAGTGGTGGTGAACTTAACGTTGTTGATGGAGGCGTCGTCACTACCGCCGATGATCATGTTGATAGTACGAGCTGGTGATGGCGGCTTCGGTGGACTTTGGTGTTCACGTCCTCTAGCGAAGTTATTCCTCCCCTTGTCACTTAGCAACTCTTTGAGGTGTCCCTGCTGCAACATGTTCACAAATTCTAGCTTGAGGGCGATGCAACCTTCTGTTTTGTGCCCGCGTTCCTGGTGGAATTCGCAGAGGGCATCCGATTTTCTGGTGCTTGGATCGGACTTCATCTTTGGTTGCCACATTACCTTCGTTCCAAGTTTCTCCAGAGCAAAGACTATTTCTGTAGGTGATACGCAAAAAATTTGAGCAGATAATAAGGGGGCATACCTCTTTCGTTCCGGTGAGTCCCTGTCCTTGGCTTGGATGTGCCTTCTTCATAGCGGAGGGAAGGTGGAGCGGGGGCCTGACGTAAGGCTGGTGTTGTTCCCTGTTGGGTCGTGAGACGGAGTGATCCCTCCTGATGTTTTCTCTTCGTTCTTTTCTATACTCGGCTTATACCTAAATGAGCCGATGGGTTGGTCCGTTGAGGTCGTCCTCATCTGCTCGGACTTTGATACAATAAGCATTATGGATTTCGTTCCAAGTGGTTAGAGGATATTTAATCAATCAGCTCAGCAGTTTTCTAGTTGCTCTCGAACCATCTCTACTCAACCCGTTCTGAAAAGCCGCAATCACCATCCCCTCGAACACGTTTGGTAGGGTCATCCTTACCCTATTAAATCGGGCAAGGAATTCCCTCAGTCCCTCTCCGAAGGACTGGTTTGATGGCGAATATGTTATTAATCTTGCTTTGGCTTTTTTGGCTCTAGCATGTGCTGTTAAAAACTTATCGGTCATTTCCTTAAAGGTTTTTATGGAGCGGGCTGGTAGCTGTGAGTACCATGTCAATGCCCCTCCGGTAAGAGTTTCGCCAAATTTTTTCAGAAAAATAGAAAACACTTGTTCCTTGGTGAGGTCGTTGCCCTTCACGGCGGTGACATAATGTGTCACGTGGTCTTCGGGATCAGTCGTTCTATCATATATTCTGAGATACGGCGACATTTTGAAGGTCTTTGGTATGGCATGCGGGGCTGCTTCTTCGCTGTATGGCTGCTCTACGAACCTGTCAGCATCCCTCCTCGGCAATAGCTTAGGGGGGCCTGGTATCTTATCGACACGTTCTTGGTGTTCTTTCATTTGATCTCTGAGTGCTTTATTTTTATTCCCCATGTCCTCCATCCTTTTTAGAACAGCGGCGAGGGCGCTTTCACCTACATTGTTAGTAACATTGTGAGTTATACCTGGTACTGAGGTCTCGTCGGTCACTCCGTCGTCTGCTCGTTGTGCTGTCCAGGCTCTTACAACCTCTGTAATCATACATGGAGCGGGCTTATTGAGCACGCTTACTAGCGTATCGGTCAACCATGCTTCGAGGAGCTTTTTCACGACCGGAGGCGTCCCTTCTTCTATGAATGTGAGGGCCCCTTTTCCATTGTGTTTTGTTATGTTACAATGAGGAGGAGGTGACCTCTCGCGCCTAGGGGAGGTAGTGGGCGTCACGTCCTCACCTAGTATTTCACAGCTCTCGTTGACAACATTCATGAGGTTGCTAGGGAGATCACCTGTTACTTTTGTCCTCTCTCCTTGGTCACCTGCCATGTGGGTTTTGTACGTGCGAAGAAAGAGACAGATCTTGGTTTGTGAGGTTAGTGAGTCACGTTAGCTGCAGATCTAAAGGAAACTAAAAGTTAACTAAGAAATCTCCACAGACGGCGCCAGACTGTTTGACCAAAAATAGAGATCTTGGTTCAACCAATTAGATTTATGCAAATAAGAGTTAATCTTAGTTAACAATAATATCCTAAAGAAAAAATTATCGGCGTTGTGGTAAATAACTCATATACTTATCCAAATAGCAGTGAAGGTAAGCAATAATAACAATATTCAATGATCCAAAATGATGGAATGTAGCATTAAATAGTGATAAATAATAACAAATGACATTTATGTAAATAAGACGTGTGAGTCATCGGAAAAAGGATAAAATCAGTGGATATTCTCTCTGATAATGATGAATGATTGATAAGCCTTTGAATACTCAGGTTATTCTCAGATCCAGTGGAGATGTTGGACAAGAATTTTAGTAAAAAGGTGATTTTTGTATGCTTGTAATTGGACCATATTCCCTCTATAAAGTCAAAGTGTATTTTACAAATGAATATCTCATGTCCCTTATCATTGTCTCTTTCTATATATAGGGAACATGTTCCTAGAAACCTAATAGTACGTGTAGAGAATATCCATTAAAATATTCTCTTTTATGTCTTATCTTAGAACTAACCGTTACAATTCTATCTGAGATGCTCGACCTCGACCTTGAGTTATGGTGACTCTTCGACCGCATCCTTCATTGCTTCAAGGCTACTTCACCCCAAAGATCGGTCTTTGTGGGGACATCACTGATAGCACATGGCACAGAGGCTATACATGACTTGCCCATATCAAAGACATTTTTTTGGCCCATACGAATTTGTTGCTACAATTCTCTTTATAAGTTGTTTTTGTATCCATAATTCCATATTCATTGAACCATTCCATTTGTATTTAATAACCTTAAAATTTGGATGAAAATTAGGTTCTCCTTTACCCTTCTATCACAAGATCCGATTATTGAATAGTGATCTTCAAATTCCAATTAGTTTCTCTTCTATGATTTTATGTGCGAAATATTTGTATTTGCATAGATTAAACAAAAGGTAGAACGTCCATATACAGTGACTTTGTCGCTTATTTTGTTGCTACAATTCTTTCTATTAGTTGTCTTTTTTATTCATAATTCCATATTCATTGAACCACTCATCTTAGCGGGCCCATAAATATAGACCAATTAATAATAAATGGAAAAAGGAAATGGCCCATGCAGGTCTTGAACCTGCGACCTTCGCGTAATTAGCACAAAGCTCTGACCAACTGAATTAATAAGCCTTGTTGGGAGGCAATTCCCATGTAACCTATTTGTACCTTTTAGCTCTTGAATTCAACACTAACTCCCTAATGAATTTCCCTAAGCCAAGAACAAGAGTTCGAGATGAGACTATCTTAGTCATTGCATTAAAAAGCAGCAGCAACCTTGACCAGCAGACCGAAGAGCGCAAAAGGAGCTGAGAAGAATGGGCTATGATCACTTTCCAAGGTATACACATGTTGCGGTTGCCATTTTCTAATCATTGCATCTTGCTGCTTCGGCTTCATCACTCGATCATACGTCGTTCTTATGTACATTCGAGGCACTTTCTCTGCTCCCTCACCTTCTTCTTGGAATCGCGCGCTTTGTAACGCTTGAATTGGTCCTGGACGCAATAGCATTGCCGCTAATGTTGAATCCTAATTAAAACCAAATGAAACTAATGTAAAAAGATGACATGTTGGTTTCATTTACAATGCTGGTGAAGTGAAGCAATATTTACCTCAACTGGGCTGTTGTGGTAAATAATTTTGCGTTGTAAACTTCTCTTAATAACTATACTGGTCGGAGATTGATCAGATCCTGAACCGAACGCCATATCATATACATCAGCAAATTCTCCAAAATCTGATAAATCGGGGACTCCCTGTTACAATAAGATTAACATATTGTCAAGTACTATGTTGAAGTTTAATAAAGTTTTTGAAAAGCTGGCGGAATAAATTATAATTGAAGCGGAATAAAAGACATAGATTGACAAAATGCAAAACATCAGTTATTATCCTAAATAATGTATGAACCGCTAAAATTTAGGATAGATTAGGTGTTGCTTAAATAAAGAGAGATTCCTTTCACCCAATCTAAGACTATAAAAATATGGTTGCATAAGGAATTAAGGATTATTAAATTATGAATAATATGACATATACTGCAATAATGGCCTTTGGAGGAAGGAGAGGGTCAAGCGGACAAGGCCACAACAATCTAAAGCCCGGGCATGAAAGAGAGAGAAAACCAAAAATATGTATAGTATATTTGCAGGGCCTTTTGTTGTATAAATATAAAGTCTACTCTACATATAAATAAATAATTCGACTTTTAAATATATTTTTTAAAAAGTCATAATATGAAAAATGCCGACTCAACAAAATTATTGGTTTTACCTTTTCAAAGTGATACTATCCCTGGTCATTTCATTTGTCTCTAATTTTGTTTTTCATATAACCTAAGGAAATTGTTAATTAAATAAGACGTTTAAATAAGAATATTTAAACTATATCTTTCTTTCTTTAAACGTCTTATTTAATTAACAATTCATTAATTAGAACAATGTGATGGACTTGGAAAAGAAGTAAAAACTAAAAACTGATGGACTTGTTGTTTTTCCTAAAACAGTCAAATATTGATAACAAATTTCAATTTTTCAAAACGACTAATACTAGAGATGGAAGGTGTATTATATTTAAAACAAAGTTATTAACAGATATCGATTATCAGTATCATTTCTTTGTCCTTCTTCAGGATGACGCAGCTTGTTACGTTTTGTTTTCCACAGACAAACACAAATTAAAGCTTATCTCACTGCAACTCCCTATCCTCTTTACTCTCTGCCTTTATCATGTCCATCTTCTTTGTTTTTACTCTTTGAAGACAAAATAGACATGTCCTATATATTCTCCTTTAGGCTTTAGCTAAGAAAATCCAATAAAATCCCGTCCACATCCCTGCCTATACAACCTTAATATGTAATAAGTACGATCTTAATAATATCAAACACATACATTTTAATTTTCATTTATGATGATCATATATATGATGGTTTAGTAAGGAAAGAGACTGCTTACATCTTTAACATCTTGCGTAGTCACAAAACCAGTTCTCAACATGGTTGCTGCTATATACACTGCCACCTTTACTTTCTTTGGGAATTTCTGAGTTGCATCCGTAACACTCAGTCCTCCAGCGCTATGTCCTACCAATATTACCTATACACAATAAATATATAACATCATGCTTAAGTAGGTCTTAATTTGATCACTAAAGTATCACAAATATGCATATAATTTTACAAGAGAAATATTTAAACTAAAAAGAAAACTATATCTATAATGAGTGAGGAATTTTTTTTAGCACAAAGTATATGAACAGTAGAGTTTAATCAACTGACTCTAAATTCTGAATCTGTCACTATGGAAGGAGAGTGGAGAAAGGACCTGTTCACTATCAGGCAAAGACGACAAAAAATGGATGAGAGGCTTGTTGTATTCATCAAAAGAAACAATGGTGTTCGGGTCAGCTAGGTCGATTCCAGCACCTTTAAGGTCAAGACATGTGGCTTTGTAGCCCGAATTCTCCAAAAGAGACCTAATTTTGTACCAGCACCACCCTCCTCCCCCTATTCCATGTACTAGGACGAAATGGGCTCGTTGTGGTATCTTCGTCTTCTCTATTTCCAACTTCATGTCTACAGATTCTTCTCCCATCTTGAAAATGGCTAAGCACTAAAAGGTTCTGTCTTTTCAAGCTAAACTAGCTTCAGTTTCAGCTTTTCTTCTCTTTGTTTTTCTTTCAGAGTCAGGAAGGTTCTAATTTATAGTTGGGATAGTTGTTTTGCTGTTTAATTTGTCAATATATATAGTTGAGATAGTCTCCAAATGTCATGATAAGTACATATTAATACCATTCCAACATTATTTCCTGTCCTAGTGGAAATACTGATTTTTAATACTCTTTTCGGTTCCAAAATGAATGATGAAGCTTGACGTAGAATGTTCAATTTTGTATTTGATTATTTTGTCATTCTAGTTTTTATAATGAAATTCTGCATAGTTAGAAGCTAGATTAAGACATTTAGTATTAAATTAAAAAACCGTCTGCAAAAAGTCAAAATAAAAATATTGGTTGACTTACAAATAATGGGATGGATTCAATGTTGGATAAACTTTATTGGATTTAGCACTTCTTATTGTTACGTTTGACTTTTTAAAATGATATTAAAATACAAATGAAGGTATATATATAGTTCTAAAATTGACTTTGCGCTCAAACTGAACATACGTATTCATTTTATCAGGATGAGAATACGGAATACCTCTAATAATATGAAATCCTTTGCAGTCTTGTTTTAATGGGAGAGATAGAATACTTAGAAAATCTCGACACAGAAAAGTGACAATTTTTTTTTAATGAAACAAAAAGTATTGTATCTTCGGTTTTACTAATTAATGACAGTAGTCACAGTACTATCATAAGACAAATTATTTTTAAAATATTTTAATATATATATATATATATATATATATATATGCGCGCGCACTACACATCAAGTAAAATGAACTTGCAACAATAAGTAATTGTTCACAGCAAACCTAATAAAGTAGTTAAAACTAAAAATTTGTTAGTACACACAATGATGAAAGTTAAATTCTTTTGAAGCGTACAATTTTCGAGAATACAGGGAATTATTTTTCATACTATTATTTTTTAAACTCAAGCTCGTCAGCTTGTAGAGACGAATTATACATAATAAATAAATTTTGAAAAGAAATATAATTTGAATTAAAGTTGTTGGTTAACGGTATATTTGCCTTGTCAGCTTGTTGACATTGATTTGTTTATTCTGGTTAACATAATTTAAGGAGTTTACTTATATTTTGAAATCCAAACCTGCAAATTACACAATACGTGCGAATCATTTAGAGCTAATTATTAATGATTAACTATGACTTAATATATGAAGAATCCAGCAAGCTGTTTTCTCCCAAAAAATAAGAGGAAAACGTTAGACTGGTGTACTGTACGAATCTAGGAATTAGCAAATACATCTTTTCTTAAAAAAGAAACATAAGTACTTTAAAAAGTCAGTAGGGGAGCGAAGTAGCTGACTACCTTTGGAAGGTGAGCCTTCAATCATATGGCCATCTATACTAAATTTCATAATTAACAGCTGGAATGATAATTCATAATATAATTGGACGCTTTCTTTTCTTTACGGGACCTTTTGGGACGTATTAAGGAGTTAAGATCTATAATTTGTCTAATTTATGTTACGAAAACCTGGATTAGGAGGTCCAATACTCAATTTGATATTCATACAACTTGCACCATTTCTTAATGTAATCATCTAATTCCATAAATTTTAAATAGACATATACAAATTTAGAATTTAAAATTTATAATTGTCTATAACGATCTCTAATTAGTATGCAATAATAATTAGGGTATGCATAGAGTGATGAATTCCCTAATTACAGTATTTGGGTAAAAATTAAAGAGTTACCGTAAACTCATAAGTTTATGCTCTAATTATGAGTTAATCTTATCTTTGCCAGAGGGGCAACTAAACTCTCACAAATTTCAACTAGGCAATTGTGCATCCCACCGTGATGGCAACTTGCACCAACTAGATGCATCTGCCAGTTAATCCCAGTGGCGGAGCAACTCATTAGCGGGGAGTTAATTGACACTCTTTCGTTAAAAAATTATACTGTCTAGATGGGTTAAATTGTTACTATTATTTATATATATGTATGTTGACTTCCTTTAATTTTTTCGTATGCTTATTTATTTATATTTTAATTTTCTTTAGTGAAGATTCTGACTCCGTCACTAGTTAATCCCTCAATTTTCTTAACTTGCACAAAATTAAAGCTAGTAACTGCAAAAATTACGCCTATTTGCACACTGAACATTTGCAGCATTCCCGAAGTAAGGTAGGTTGATATGGTTGATATCTATCCATTGCCTTTAACAAAAGATCTTTTTAAAAGGTGTGGGCGTATGGCGAGGTATTTTATATGTGCTTCAGCGAGACTTAAGTCCTGATGCACGAGGTGTTATTTAATTTTTAATACATAAAATAATATAATTATATATTTACAAATAAGCAAAATTGCATAAAAATTGAAGAAATCTATAAATATGTGAAAAATATATATATAGACACGCTCCATTCCCACAAAAAACTAGTCAAAACAATCTAAATGACTAACTGCAATTTGAACTTGCTACTATGAAAGAGAATGGAACTCTCTTTGTATTTGTAAAAAAAAAAAAAAATATTCGCTGCTTTTGGGAGATATTAACAGACTAGTTGGACAAGATAAAGAATTGGGAAAGACCATAAGCACTTCAATCAGTAAAAAAAGATCTTGACTTTAAATTTAATAAATTTCAGTTCCTTTTTAAAAAATTTTAGTAATTACAAGCTGACTTTTGAAAATTTCGGTATTATATGAAGGACTTATTCAACAAATTTTATTTTAATTTGAAAAAGTCTCTAGGCTTTCGCCTCACTACAAAAATGCGCCTCAAACGTCTGCGCGTACGCCCCGAACGCTCGGGCATATGCCCCCAAATTGGTGGGCGTATGCCTCTTAAGACTTTTGTCCCGCACTATTATTTCAGGACATTCCGAAAACGCCTTTTAAAACATTGGTCTCATGATCATACATTGGAAATTAAAAAACTTCCAATATAAGCACTTTATTCCGTTTAATAGGACTATCTAGCATTAATTCAGATAAACTTGGGCATGAGCTTCCGATAGTGGAATGATTGAACTTAAAAAAAAAAAAAAAGAGAGAGAGAGAGAGAAGTGTTCAATAACAATTATAATGTCATGCCTCAATCGAACCATGCTTGTATATTCCAAATATCCTGCAAACTTAATTACAGTTGTTTTTCTTCTTAAGTTGGATTTTAGAGTTTGTTTGGAAAGCCATCAGATAATTAGAATTAAAGTAATTATTAAAACAGTGAAGATTTAGTATTCCAACTTATATTATTCAATCATGTAAATGGGTACATTTATATCTGAAGGAGTACAATGATAGTAGAAGTTTTGTAGATGAGGGAGAGAGGTTTAGGAGATATATACAACAATTTGAATTCAAATGAAAATCTTAGCTCTGCTTATCCTTATCCTTATCATGCCCCAGCAAGATTGGCTCCACTTGTCGGAGGCCAATCTTGGTCACAAAGTCGGAGAAAGGTCGTCGAGGTTAGAGGTTTTGTTAGGGCATCAGCAATTGATCACGGACGACATAAAAATCAATGGCCACATGCTTCATTCTACTGTGGAAGACAGGATTACGACTGAGATAAGTGTCTCGAACATTACCGCATAGGATTTTTGGCGGAGTCTTAGATGGAAGACGCAACCCCTTAAGGAGATTAACAATCTAGTTTACTTCAGCTACAACTCCTGCAACAGCTCGATACTCAGCTTTAGTGGATGAGCGAGCAACTGTTCGCTGCTTTTTAGAACACCAACCGATAGGATTGGACCCAATAAGAATGAAATAAGTTGAAGTTGGGTGTCCAATATCAAGAATTCCGCGCTAATCAGCGTCAAAGTAAGCCTGAAGTATGGTAGTGGATGAGGGCCTTATGAGAAGTCCATAGGTGAGTGTTTCTTTGAGGTATCTTAGCAAGTGCTTAGCTGCTTGCCAATGTCGAATCGATGGAGCATGCTGGAATTAAGCAAGCTTATTGATGGTAAAGCACATATTCGGCCTTGTAAAACTAAGATACTGAAGAGAGCCAATGACTTATCTATACAGCTGTACATCTGCTAAATATGTTCCATCATTAATGCTTAGATGCTCACCGGCAGACACTGGAGTAGCAACACCATTTGCTTCCAGCACGTGAAATTTATCTAATAGCTCAACAATGTAATTGCTTTGAGTAAGTAAGAGACCATCTGAATGTGGAATGATTTCGACACCGAGAAAAAAATGCAAAGATCCAAGATCTTTGATAGAGAACCTGTTGCCCAGCAACTTGATGGTGTGATCGACATGCTTGATTGACGAACCAGTGACAACAATGTCATCAACATACACCATAACAAAGACAAGGATATTGTGTTGACACTAGACAAATAGTGAGTTATTCTAGTGAGTTTTGCTGAAACCACATGAAAGAAGAAAGTTCTTGAGCTCTGTATACCAAGCTCTTGGAGCTTGGCAAAGTCCATAAATGGATTTATGAAGTCTGCAGACATAATTGGAATAAACAGGATCAATGAATCCCGGAGGTTATTGCACGTAGACTTCTTCATGCAAGGTGCCTTGGAGAAAGGCATTGTTGACATCTAGTAAGGGCTACCTGAAAGACACTGCTAAAGAAATAATTAGATGAATGATGGTATGTTTAGTGACTGGACTGAAGATAGAATGAAAATCAACACCCGGTCTTTGGTGAAAACTTTTTGCAACTAGACGCGCTTTATATCATTCGATTGATCCATCTGAAATGTGTTTTATACGAAACACCCACTTGCAGCCTATCACATTTTGTGATGAAATTTAAGGAACTAAAGACCAAGAAGCATTAATCAAAAGAGTTGAGTATTCAGCTTGTATTGCACCATGCCATTCAATATATTTGTTTGCTTGCTTAAACGTATGAGGTGCTAGTGGCAGTGTTTTGTTGGGCGAGACAGCAAGGTAGTTAAAATCTTGTTTGGGCTTGAAGACATTATTTTGTGATCTCGTCACCATTCTTGAGGAAGGAAGAGGTACCACTTGTGTGGTAGAAGAAGAGAGAAGAGGCGTAGTAGTATAAGAAGAACAAGGTAGAGAAGATCGTACCTCGAGTAAAGGTGAAGCATCATCCTGCAATGATAAGCTCAACAAACCTTCCATGGGTGGCTACTGACAAGGAGAGTTTCTTGAGAGAGGAAATGAGATATGTTCAAAGGCAATATTCGATTGGTTTTGTATTGGAGAAACATTGGTTGGTTCTGTGGGGTGGATCCACTGGTGCAAGATTGATGGTTCAATTCTGGGAAGACCTAGCTGATTATTTTTGAATGGAAATATATGTTCCACAAAGAGGACATGTCTTGAGATGAATATTTTGGAGGTTGAAAGATAAAGACATGCATAACTATTTGTAGAAGGTGATATCCCATGAAGGCACAAGGTCTTGATTTGGGAGCAAGTTTATTGTTGTTATATGGATTTAACCAATGGTAACATAAACAACAAAGAACTCTTAATTTCAAAGGGCTAGGGGATGTGTGAAAGAGGCATTGATAAGGAAAATGAAGTTTGAGTAATGGAGTAGGCATCCTATTGATGAGGTGCACAACCGTTTGACAAGCCAATGACCAAAAACGTGAAGGTACAGATGCATGGTGCATTAAAGTTAGAGCAGTATCAATGATATGTCGATGCTTGCGCTCAGTTGTGCCAACAATTTGAGGATTGTAGGGAGGACTAGTGAGATGTTGAATGCCATACCGCGTAAGGATAGATTTTAAGCTTATGTATTCTCCACCCTATTTGAATAGAGTGTGCCAACAGTAAGGTGAAATTGGTTTTGCACCATTCTAAGAAAGTTCACAAATACTCCTTGAACATCTGATTTATTCTTTAATGGGAATAACCAAGTGTATTTTGTATAGTGATCCACAAAAATCACATAAAATAAAAAATTATCAAATGAGTGAATAGGACAAGGACCCTAGACATCAGAGTACAAAAATTCAAAAGGTCTAGAACTGCTAATGGAATTGTCACCAAAAAGAAGGCGATGACTTTTATTGCATAAGCATGAATGACAAAATGTAAATGAATCGTCTTTACTACTTGCAACAGAAAGCTTAAAATAAGAAACAAATGATTTCGTTATTCTAGGTTGAGGGAGACCAAGTCTGGCATGCCATAGGTGCAATGTTGGCGTGGATGTAGTTATGAAGTGAGCAAGAAGAGAAGATGGACGATGTTGTGACTTGTGAGCTGGCCATTCATAGAGGTTCCCTTTGCTCCGTCCTTGCAGGAGGCGTGCCCTGTATTAAAATCCTTCACACAGAAAGAATAGGGAAAAAATTCAATAGATACTTGATTGTGGCGACAAAATTTAGCAACTGAAATTAAATTTCTTTTGATTCTTGGAGAACAAAGAAATTATGCAGACGAAAAGACTTAGTTTTATCACAAGGAAATGTAGTTTGACCAATATGAGTTATTGGTATTCCTTCACTGTCGTTGATGATGATTTTATCATTGCCTGAGAAGTGAGTAGCAGACTGAAGGGATTTTGGATTATCTATGATGTGGTGAGAAGCCCCCGAGTCAACAATCCATGAACTTGAGTGATTGGAAGCATAGTTTGCATGATTAGTAAAATTTGCCTGAGCTTCAAGTGCATCGTGAGATTTAGAGCGACACACCTTAGCTATATGGCCAAACTTGTCGCAAAGTTGGCACTACACTCTTTGTTGATTAGGCCTGTTATTGAACGCCTTTGAGTTGGTCATTTATCCAGAAAAATTACGGTTGTTAGGAATTGTATGGGGTCGAACTCGGACCGCTTGCGTAGGGATAAATCGGGCTCGAGTTTATACGGTTGGTATTAATCATAACTACTGCTCGATAGGCCGGGATCGAGGATCAAAGATTGAAGGTCGAGACCGAGCATCATCGAATCAGAACTCGAAGCTATCATGCCCGTAATGAGTTTGTTGAGGTCAATTATGGGAAATGTCCTAAGGTAAAATTATCAGATCTGCATAACGGAAGGACCGAAAATCCCGTGATACGTAAATATCTCGGCCGGAATCACGGCGTCAGCCAACAAAATCGTTGAAATCAGTAAATCAAGGGATATTTTACCTTGTAAATAGATTTTTACCTTGTACAAGAATTATCCCCCC
>MCJB01052021.1:0-25454 GCA_002018475.1 Nicotiana obtusifolia
ATATTGTCTAGGTATACAACAAAGTTCGACGGTTCAAAGATATCAATTCTACCGATTGATCAAGTATATCCGATATAAGTTCACTACGGAAAGTTCAAAGGGAAACCTACTTATCTAGATGCAGTCAATCTTCGCTTGTATATCACACTCGTCCGTACATTCTTTTTATATTATGGCCATTACCCATTCATGTGGGGGATTGTTGGGTATCAATAAAGGTGAATGGGAAATGACAGGATAAAAATAAAGGGAATATAAAAGGTCCCTTTTTGCTTTGATTAAAGCGTTTGTCCCACATCGGGAAAAGAAAGAAAAATAGACGTGTATATATTACATTACACCTTCTCTAGTTGCTAAAAGGGTTGAAGGGGCAAGGACCCCTCGCGCCGTCGCCGTCGTCGTCGCTCGCTCGGCTCGGCTCGGCTTCGGCTACGGCTACGGCTACCGCTTCGGCTACGGCTTCGGCTTCGGCTTCGGCTTCGGCTTCGGATTCGGATTCGGATTCGGATTTGGAAAAGATCGATTGATTGATTATCTTTTTGGACAAAATTTTCCTTAATTATTTAATTAATTAATTATTTAATTATTTAATAAATAAGAATCCACTTAACGCGGATCGACCCTGACCCGCGACCCAGACCGGTCCGTTTTCTTTTCCCGGATTTTCTTTTTCAAATTTCCCTCCAAAACGTGGTGACTGATCTGAATGGTTGCAAACATTCAGATTCAGTACTTCAATGGCTATAAATACTTCATATGTTTCCAAAATTCGATACGAAAAAAATCTGATCTACTATTAACAACTTTTTGCTATTCAAATATTCTGTGTGATATACTCCCGTACAGTGGTTCGCTGCTATCAGAACTGGAGTACTACTTTTCTGGTAAGTTAATCGTTCTATCCTGGGAGGGAATATTCCAATAACCTCGAGTACTGTGAGGGGAATAATTTCCTTAAGGAAACACTTTGAACTAAGTGGGCTCGATTTCTGTTCTTCTCAATTTTCTACTGGTTTTCCAGTTTCTGTTTTTCCTACTGTTTTACTAAATGTTTAACAGATTAAACGTACACTGATTAATATAAATAACATATATATATATATGTGTGTGTGTGTGTGTATTATGTATGTTATATACAAAAATTATACATATTTTATATATTTTTTCGAGATATAAATAATTTCTGGCGCGCTAAAAGTGAAATATTCCATCAATATAAAACCTTCAGATTTCACAAACGACACCTTCCTCTTTTTCTCCCCTTCACGGACCCAACCCTTTCCTTTAAATAAGAAAGAATAAAAAAATAATAGAAATAGCGGGGAAAAAATATGCCTAAGACGGGACAAAGTCATGGATGATTTGCATTATGTAATTATTTTTGAGATCACACTTTAAATTTTGGGATAAATACTGTTATTGTTTATAAGAACAAAAAACGGTTATTCGCCTCGACTCATTAAAAAATCTATAACTACGATTTTAGCGTTGCACAATAGAAACCAGACGATTCAACAATAGTAATTGAAGTATTTTTTTGCATTATACTATATGCTAATTATAGTATACTGTAGTTGTGGCAATATGAATAAGAAAATAATTATCCATCTATATTATTCACTAAAAAATGGGTGGGATAATGAACTTTTTAAAAGCTTGTCAAATATTGATAATATACATATTATCCACTTTAAAAATGGACACCCAATAGATAACTAATGAGTTTAACTTTAATATTTTCAAAGACTCAAATTGAAGGTTACTCAAATTTTGGAGACTCGCAATTCTCCCAAAAGTGATTACATGTAAGAAGCCATGAATAATATGAGAATCCATATTATTCACTGATTAATCTATTTTCTATCCATTTTATATATGAGATTTTTATTTATTTTTAAATATTTAATTTTGACCCGATTCATATCCGATCGGAGCCTCCCATTTGCCAGCCCTAGTACACCGTTGCAGTATATTGTATACTATTACAGTGTACTATTGTAATTTGTTATTATAGAATTGTATGCTCTTACAATGTATTATTACATAAGTGTATACTTTTGAATTATACTGTAGTAAAATGAACTTTATAGTCATAATACTTGTATCGTATATTGTATATTATAGTGGTATATATAATTGTGTAATTGTGTGTTTTCTTCCAGTTTAAAGAACTTCAAGCTTATCAATGGCGGGTCTTCAAAAGCCGATCTTAATCACTTCAAATCAGGTCCAAGTATAAAAATAATCTCAATTTAAACTTTCCAAAGATACCATAGATAATATTTTGTAGTACCCTTTTGGAATCAACCAAATTTTTTTTTTAAAGTTGAAGTTCAAATTATAGAGCTTCAAGCTCAATAATAGCAGGTCTCTAAATAAACACAAAATTCAGACTTGAAATTTGGAAAAAAAGACTTTAAAAAGATAGTCTTTAAATTTTTACTTTACCAAAACACAAGAGGTACAAAATCCGAGCAAAAATACTATGAGATTACATGAAAAATGAAGGGGTCAACATGGTTTCATACTCCATCAAAAGAGAAAGTTTTGTGGTTTTGCAGTTAAAAGGGATAGGCAATGTTTAAGCATTGATAAAATGTTGGGTAAAACAAATTAAAGACGAAAAAGTATGGTAGACCGGGTAAATTTTTTGGACCACATAAGCAAAAACTGTAACTAATTTTCATATGAACAAAACCGGTAATAGAAATGGCTCATATGGGCATTTAGCGTTATTTCCCCTTAACTTTTTGTCCTTTGCTAGCCAAATGCTCTAAATTCCGCTTTAAAGATAATTTCTCTTTTGGGATTTTTGCACAAATAACCTTTTAATTTATTATTTACTTCTCTAGTCAGTATACATAAATTATATATTAATTATATGTAAATTATGTATATATATTGTACATCCTCTGACTTTTTTTAATTTAAGTTGTTGGATCAACGGTTATTTGGGTTAATTCTTCTTCTCTTTTTGCAGAGAGGCCTCAAAAAGGCCATCTGTGCAAATGCCCCATTCTTCGTTACCAAATGGGCCATTTTGTATTGGGCTTTCAACAAGCCCTATATAAATATCCCTCGTTATCAGCACTATACACTTCTCATTTCACTGAAAAACCCTAGCTTTCTGAGAAAGTAGAGCCGCAGAGTTTGCTCAGAAGCTATCATCCCGAACGAAAATGGTTACTTTTGCTTCTTTTCCAATTTAATTTTCTCTTAGCAATCCACCGAAGCATAATCTCTCTATTATATCTCAATTTTTCTTTCTTTTTTGCAGACTTTCAAGAGAAGAAACGGAGGTCGTAACAAACATGGACGGGGGCACACCAAATTTATTCGCTGCTCTAATTGCGGCAAATGCTGCCCAAAGGTCATTTCCAATTTTCTATTTATTGAATGTTTTTTAAATATGAATTCAACATATGGATCCAGAATTTTGAGTTAATGGATGTGGAGTATCATGTACTACTTTTTATTTGTATTTAAATAAAAAATTTGTGATTATCATTTGTCTGTATTCTGATTTCTAGAGTCAAATGATTCTTTCTTTGACCGTGATTTTTCATATGCCCTTTTAAATGGTTAATTATTGTGATTTATTGTACTTTTTTTTTTACTTAGTTTCAAATATGCAAATTTTATTTCAAAAAAGTTTATGATTCTGTCTCTTAATATGCACATAACCGAGGGAACGAAAGAGATATATGCACTATGAGCTTATTGTAGACTAATGTGTTCTAATTTGGTTATCCTGTCTGCCTGTGCGGCATGTGAAATCAGGGCAGATGTAGAAGGTTAATTATGGATTCACTAGAATCCAATAACTTTTCTTCGGACTTTGTATCTGTTAAAAAGAAATTTTAAACAAGTATAAGTAATATCAAATGAGCTGTGGTACAATTCTGAACCCAATCCCGAACCCGAACCCGAACCCGAACCCAAACTGATAATGTTCAAATCCTTGATCTGCATCTGGTGAAATCTAGATTCTTGCTAGTTAAAGTGATTTAGTATGTATTTTTTGTATCAAAATAATGATTAACAGGTACTCTTGGGGCATTTTATTAGTTAAAGCTGAAATTCTTGGATATATATATATATATATATATATATATATATATATATATATGTGTGGTAGAAGGATAATTGTGAAAGCATCTGCCCGCGATGTTTTTCTTCGTCCCCAACGAAAATTGGGGCTAGAATTAAAAATGACTAGGGATCATATTAAGTTAAAGGATCTCGTTCATTGGAAGTATTGATTTAGTACAAGAAATTTTAAGCCTTTCTGGTTAAGATTCAGTGGTGTTTTCTGTTACCATCAGTTTAATACCTACAGTGCTTCATTATTGAAGAATTTACCTTAATAGCCGCTCCCCCAATTGCTTAAAGTAAAAATGTCCGTGTATATATTATATGTTTAACCATGTATAATCCATCTATACTGGTTAGCAAAAGTAAAAACTGAATTCAGCCGACTATTTGGGTAAAGATCCCTTCATTATTTGTGGTTGATAATTAGACAAGTTTTATGGTAGTATCCATCCATGGATTCTTGTAGCGCTCCTGTACTCCTGGATTTTGCATTGATCTTTGTATTACAATCATCATTGTTAGTATAAATACAAGACAACTTTCTGCTAATATTTTGCAACTTACTCTGATGTTTCTTAAACCTGATTGATTTTCAGGACAAGGCAATCAAGAGGTTTCTTGTGAGGAACATTGTTGAGCAAGCTGCTGTACGTGATGTTCAGGAAGCTTGTGCTTTTGAAAGTGAGATTTCTTAGAGAAATTATCTAAGTCTATTTATTGCACAGTAGTTTGCTACGTTAAATAACATGAGTATGTTGTCTGATCAGCGTACACTCTTCCTAAGCTGTACTTGAAGATGCAATATTGTGTTTCATGTGCAATTCACTCTAAGGTGGTCAGAGTTCGTTCTGTTACTGATAGGAGAGTTCGTGAGCCCCCACAGCGTTTCAGGCGCCCAAGGGTATCTATCCTACTTATCTTATCTCCATAGCTTTGTATATTTTTCTTGTGTTGAGATGTGCATTTCGATGATGAATTAAACTTTCTGCTTCTGAAAGGAAATCTGTTTTTATACAACCTGTCCATTTTGACATTTTATCTCAAACCTCATTTGGTTATTCACCTATATACATCGAAACAATCTTGTTCTCGAGCCTGTTAAATACCTGGAGTGTATCAGCATAGTTTCAGACCCATATCACCTATTTGTCGGTTTCTATTTTTGTAGATAGTACTGGGGTTTTTCTATGAATTTTGCTACTCTAGATTCTTCTGCTTATGTGAGAGTTTTTGTGTCTTTTCTTTGGTTTCCAGGATGATCTCCCAAAGCCAGGTCAAGCTCCACGCCCCACTGGAGGAGCCCCTGCTGCACCTCGCACTTAAGTTGTTAGGCTTCAGGTTTTAATTAATCTGATAGTTATTATCTGTTATATGTCGTGGTTTTGACTCTACTGTTTCCATTTAGTTGATGGGACCATCTACCATTTTATGGAATTGAATTTTGAATGGAAAACTGAGAGATCTTAATTTTTGTAATGGAGTGCTTTTAAGTTTTGACTTCTGATAACTTGACATCACATCTGCCTGATTTTGTCAAGTGATTATTGTTCTCGAGATCTCAGTCTTGTTCGGGACCTCCTTACATTCGGGCATGCTGGCTTTGTGAATTTTTCTTGCAAGATTTGATTCAATTCCAAAAAGTGAGTAGACTGATTATTCTTCTAGCGTAATTTGTAACTTAAATTGTTTTAGCTGGATGCAACTTATTTTGGTTCTGAGGGCTAGGATCAACTCCTGGCAAGTGTAAGCCCAAAAGGTAGTAATTATTTTGAAATTTACTCAAGTTTTTAAAAATAATTGGAATTCTGATAAGGAGTGGACTGGGCTGGGCGGGGAAAAGGGAAGGGGATGCTATACTACTGACGGGATTTTAACCCTTCACCTCAACCGTGGACTACTGGGGGATTGCCCAGCGGGCTAGCCATCAACCCTTGCTTAATATTGGTTGATTTCGTATTCTTGTCACCGCGCCTTTTTTTGGAAATATCACGAAGAGATTGTTGATCTTTTATTAATTAAAACAAATAAAAAAACGATAGATAGAGGGGAATAGGTTGGACCTCTGCAAAGAGGCACATTTGAGAGTAAGAGGACAATCCTGCTTTCATTTATTTAGCTATGATAATATCGATGTTGAGTAATCTAAATATAGACGTTTTATTCCAAGAAGCCTAGTAAAAACTCGTTCCCAAAGGTCACTTAAACTCTGATCCCATAATCTCTATTCTATCGTAATTTTTTTGAACAAAAGATGCGACTGTATAAGGCAGACTGAAGTACCAAATCGAACTTTTAAACCGAGTCAAGTTGAAAAAATTGACTCGATAGTTTGTTTTGATTTTAAATAAAATTTTTTTGATTGGGGGCCAAAGTTCTTTAACTTGTGTATATCATCGAACTCAAAATTTCACTAAGGAGATTATATATATATATAAAACTAATGACGGTATGCTCGGCCCAACAACTATTTAGTGTTGTTGTTGACGTTATTTTAAATGCCACATTTTTGCATTTAAATTCGCCATGTTGGTTTTATATATAGTATAGACTTATGCCTTTAGGAGCTACTTACAACAGTCTACTATTCTATTTTTTTTGTAAATCAAAATTACATATGTGAATAATCCGTATCTATATGTATATTTGTTGGTTCTCTGCTAAATGTTGGAGTGCAATTTTAATTTTATTATTAAAAGATACTCTTATGTTGGAGTTTATCTTCAGACGATCAATAAATGTTTGAAATCACTTAAAATTATTAATAAGATAATTTACCTAAAGTATTTTGTTACTCTATTTAATAACAATGATAAATTGGAGAAAACTCTTGGAAGGAGTGGCATTTCATTTTCAACTTTGGAGCTAGGTCGTTATCTTGATCTTTCAACTTTGTGGAAGACATGAGTATGCTAAATTTAGATTTTTTCTAATTCATAATAATGAAAAAGAAAGATCGCATTTAATTTATAAAAATGATTGTTTTTCAAAAAAGAAATTTTACTATTATTCTATAATTTTTTAAAAGTGTATATGCTAAAGTTAAATCAATGTAATCTGCAATGGAAAAAAGAAAGATCATTTTCTTTTATAGAAATGAGCTTTGTTTTGTTGACTATAGTAGTATTAGTGAGTACTATTGTAAAGAAAAGATCCTTACAATTTTAAAGATGGAAAAACATGTTTAAGAAAAGAAATTGTGAGAGCACAAGTGCCCAAAAAAGAGAAAAAAAGAAGCTGCAGGGGACATATGTGAATAGTACGTGTGAAACATGGACTCAAATGGGCCTAGTTTTTGTAGTACGTGTGTTTAATCTTTAAAGGAATTTTATACAAAATTTGAAACTTTATTACCTTTGCTACACAAATTTCAATTTAATTGCATAGGCATATACAGTTTACCAATCATATACCTTTTAGGAATTAAATGAGATATCAATTAACTCCTATAATCTCGCCAATGTACATAACTCACTCCTACCACGTTTCTCTATCCATATCTTCCACGATTTTGATACTCTCGCTCTCCATTAACGCTCTCTTCCATCTTGTTCAAAAACCTTATATAATGTCTCTCTCAAACTTTCTGATTTCTCTCTTAAAATCCTACGGAATCAGTATCAGCTTTAAATTTTCCTTCCCTTACGATGAAGAAGAAAGGATTTCCGAAGAATAGCCCTAAAAAAGCTAATGTTGGTGATATTTCTACTTTTGATTTGGGTGTTTTCTCACAGGATTCATCCAAAAAATTGAATCGAGACATGCAAAACCAGAGACAAAGTCCAATCTTTCCCCTCGTGAAGCTAGGGCAGAAGCGCGAACAAAATTCAAGCATGATAGGGATGCTAGTGAAGCTTCGACATCTGCTAAATCAGTAAAGCGGAAGGGAAAAGAAATTTCTCGTGATGATGATTTCGTCGAAGAAGAAGTTACCCAGAAACCTGCAAAAACAAATCAAAGTTTCTCCTATTGTCAAACCTTCAAAAAGGAAGAAGATTCAAAATCTCCTAAAAACATACCCCAACAGTCTTAGAGAAGGTAAAATTGTAGAACTTCAATTTTTGCTCCTTTTTTTTGTTACAAAACCTGTTTCATTCTCATTACTATATATATATATATATATATATATATATTCTGTATTTGTGGAAATTTTGTCTACATTGTGTATAGTTATTGTTGATTATCAACTTTTCTACATTTTTCTGAAAATTGTAGATTTGCCGTACATTATTTGAAATAATTTTGTCTTGGAATGTACTACATGATTTAGTTGGTTAATTTTTTACTCTATTTGTAGATGTTAGTTTCATTTTCAATAAACAAATTGTATATATTATGTCTAGTTGTTAGTTTTCACTTTCTTGCTCTAAACATAAATTTATCAGTGCATTTGTAGCTTCATATAGTTCAGTTGTTATATATGTTTATTAATTTGGTAACTTATTTGTATGCAATGTATTAATGTCTTTCTGGCTGTAGCTAAAGTGCAGTAGAATTGTTATTATTTTATTTTTTGGTTTTTAAACATGTTTTATGAACTTATTATTTCTTTTGATGCATAATCGGATATTTTTTGCATCACATGATTTTGATTATGGCATCACTTGGTTCCAGAAATTATCCGGCTCTGCTGTTCCTATCCAAATCAAGGTGTTATTGTCTGAAAATGTGTTAAAGTTGTTTAAGAAGACATGTTTTGGGCACTTTATCTGCATGCCCAAAATATGTATACAAAATCAGGCAATTCACCTTCTCATGAAGTATGAATTGAACGCATCTGGTTCTCATTTTTTTACAGCAGAAATAAAGGGTGAGAGGCTGAACTTTTGGTTGAGGGAGTTTGCCCTATCTCTGGCCTTAGATGTTTCACAAAAGTGACGGACTTTTACACCAACTAAGTATGACAGTAAAACAATGAGGAGCTATTTTACAAACAAGAAAAAAATTGAGAAGTCGTACTTGAAACAAATTGTAACTAGCTGTAGTTGGGTGAATGATGAGGATGCAGTCAAGCTGTGTATTCTCCTGATAGAATTCTTCCTCTGTCCTTCAGAGAAAGATAATGGTTTGATAGATTACTTTAGCTTTTATTTGGTGGACTCGGGGCAGTATGCGAATTTCGCATGGGGTATCGAAGCTTATACACAATTGCTTCAATCTGTTGGGCACAAGGCAGATCTGGTTGTATGAGTGTTGCTCTACATTCAACACTGTTATAGCCACAAGGGTTGATAATTCAATCCCCGTATACTTAACTGGACAGCTAGTAAGGACAAGATATGAATTTCTGCATTAGAAGAGAGGATGATCAAACCATCATGGATCAAGGTAAATGTTTTTCACTTTTGTATAAGGTATCTCAAAATATTTACATACTTAATACAACTAGACTACAATTTTATGGTACAGACAATATAAATACAAATTATCTACACATTTTATACATGTGATGACTAGGTCCTTTACATTTTTATTTCACTCAATTCACCAACATGATTGAAGCCCCAAAAGAGCTTTCTAGAATGACTTTGCCAGACAAAGTTGAATACATCCTTGAAGAAGTTGAAACGCGGGCCGAGCATCTGACAGATGCTCCATCTTCATCTAGCAATAAGTAGGCGATGGAAATAGATGACAAAAAAGATATTCTGAAACAACTAAAAAAATTAAGAAAAGATGTTGATAAGATAACAATTGATGATATTTCTAGCTAGTTTCTTTAGTTTATGTTATGAAAATTATTTCATTAACTCTTTTTATTTTTATACTTAGGCCAGTTCAGACTTTGTTCAAGAAAGAGGTATACCTAATTCTTGATTTTTAGTCTTCTTTATATATCTGTAAGCCTCTTATTGTCAGATATATTGTAAGCATTTTTTGTTCTTTAGGTCTTTGAAGAACTAGGTAGCATTTGAGTGCTACTCAATGATTCCTTCAACTCTGTGTTACAGGCAATAAAAAGTCAACAGGATACTAACATTGACACTAAGGTTTCATTCAAATTATATTCATTTTGGAAAATATTTTTTTTCATGTTTATGTTTATATTAGCATTTATAAAGTATATAGCCTAACAAATTCTGCTTACAGTTTACTGGCCTTTGGGCAGCAACAACAAAGCAGATATTTTAACAGTTTTAACAAGTTGATGACAAATAATCTACATTATATTTGCATTATATCTACATATAGCCTAAATTATCAACGAACAATTTACATTATATTTTCAATTGTTGTCTTAGATACAAGACACATGTCTGACTTTCAAAAAGAGGAGAATGTTCCTATATCATGCCCGGTAGGTGTTGACTTATCTTCCTAATTTCAAGAGACATTGGAGGAAGAAACTACAGGTATTATTTAGTACATTTTATCTACATATTTCACAATACATATTATATCTCAGTTACATGACATCATTTTAACAAATTAACTACAATTTATCTATAATTTTTATTTGAGTTTACTACAAATGATCTACAATTCTTTTAAGTTGTACACATTTGTTGTCACAGAAAAGGAAACTATGCATGTGCACTCTCCAAAACAAGATGCAAATGTTGACATACAAGGAGAGCATTTCAATAGGAGAAGGAGACTATGCATTTGCAATCTCTAATTCAAGAAGCAAATGTTGTACACCAAGAGAGGATTGTAATGAAGATTTCAGTGATATTATATATTACAGTATAATTGTAGAAAAAAAAACAACAGCTTTCATATCATTTACAGTTTCCCAACATTTCTGATTCAAAAAACGTACAATGTTATTCTTTTGTTTTTAATTTGTAGGCGAACCAATCGACTTCATCAATGTAGCTGACTCGGACAATGACTCAAGGTCTGGAAAAAGCGCAATTACACTTGATGATTTTGAGTTACCTGAGAACTTCTCACAGATAGTTAAGTTCGGCGAGGTTAATGAAGATGAAACAACCTATGTCCATCAAGGAAGAACAAGGATTCCTGGAAAGCATGCCAGATCCCCCTTTCTCTCTTATTTCAGTTCTGTTGGAAGCACTTCTGCTCGACCTCCTCCAATTTTCAACATCAAGCGTCCATTTACTGGGTTATTAGCGACGATGTTGATCCTGATTTGTTGGAAGAATTCAATAAATGGTTATATTTAAGTACCAATACGGTCTCAAAGAGGTTTGATTATACATTTCTTCGTATTATCGAGTGCATAGAATTTATGGATTTCCAATTGCAATTACGTTTTAATTGTACTTGCTATGTCTTTAAATAGAAAGAAGGCGCCTTATACTATAAAAGATAACTAGCTCAACCCTCGGTTTGATCTTGGAGTGGAGAAAGTTGATAAAAATGACTGGTTATATACTTTGGCACATCCTGGGCAAATCCTCAACAATACGGTACACTCATATCCTGGCAGAAGTTAATGATTAGCTGAAGTATTTTGTTATTTTAGATATCTGTATGTTCAATACTAGAATAGAACAAATTTATGAGAGTTACAGTAATGCCTGCCGATAGGAAGCTTGCTATTGTGAAAACCCAGGACGTCGTATCAGAATAGATATTTGGGTACCGATTACTTGCAAATGTTGCATGGGACAAAGTTGATTTTGTGATTATGCCCATAAACATTGTTGAGAAATTTCATTGGTTGTCTGTGTTTGACATTACCAATAGGGTTATATATGTTTATGATTCTATGGTCTCTTCACGCAATCACAAACTTGTTGAATTTGTTGTCGACAAGTTTGCTATTATGATACCCCTCTACTTGTCATGTACTTGCTTCTATGGCAAGTGTTCAGACATCAACTACAAGAACACAAAGGCATACATTGAAAAAGGTGTTACTGACCCTCTTGACATTCAGTTGTTGATCGGTGAGATACCCCAGTAAAAAAAGGGATCACTGTATGTGCTGTTTTTCCTTCAATTTAACCAATTATATTTTACATTAAATGCTAAATATTTTCCACTATTATTTATTGTAGTGATTGTGGTGTATACATGGCGGCATTTGCAAAATATGTCAACATTTGGACAACTCTCGATTTCAAAGGAAGACCTTTCTGATATTGATCAACACCGCAGACGCTATGGAGCGCTCCTTTGGGATTATTCTAGGAAAAGCAAGAACTTGGTGCAATTAGTGAAAGTGAGGTGACTGGGAGATTAGCAAGAAGAAAAGGTGCACCAGCAGTGAGGGAGAGAACACGAGTCCGGAACAAAAAGAAATAGTTGCCCTTTTCAGTAGAAAAAAGTATAGTGAAAGTGTTTAGTTGTAGCTGGATTGTATTAAAGTTGTAGGAAAATTATTTACTAAGAACAATTCAGCTACAATTTGTTTGTAGCAGATTTGTGCTACAGTTATTTTACCTTTTTTTGTGTGGTTATTTTGTCCAGAATTCTACTTCTTATAATAGAAAACATTTGTGGCATATTTTTTTGTTGAAAGTTGTTAGTACCTGATCTCGATATTGGTAGTATATAGTTTCTTTACAGCATAACTACAATTATGTCTACAACTGCTGTACAAAAATATAGAATCTATTCAATTTTAGCAGTGTTGTTAGGAAAAGCTTAAAACTAATGAATAAACTCAATGTTTGAACAAAACAACTACAAACCAATTGTATTAAGAGTTGAAATCTGTTTACCAAACATTCATTATAGGAGACAATCTTTATTCAAATTAGTAACGCAATTACATCACAACTATAATTCTCCAGAACATAACAAATACAACTGAATATGTCTTAAAATACAAATTATCATTAACAGTACTCAGCAAAACAAATTCTTTATAATATATCACTTCTTATTTCCTTTTGGGAGTATTCCTACAAGATCTTTTGTTATACCCTTCTTGTCCGCAGTTGTCACATGAAACCTTGTACTTCTTTGCATTTATTTTACCATATGGTTTGTATCTTTGGTTTTGAGGTCTCCCTGGCTGCCTTTTCCCAGTAAATGACATTACAACTTCTTCTGCTATATGTTGTGGCATATTCCATTTGCTTTCATCAGACAGCGGGTCTACTAGTATTTCATAAGTTTGTAGAAGGCTCTTCCTCGTGTAATAAGGAGAACAGTAGTTTTCATAAGACTCGTTCCTGTGCCTCAAAGCCGCCAAAGCATGTGTACAAGGAAGTTCATCCAGTTGGAATTGTCCACAACTACATCTCTTGTTTTGAAGGCAAACAATGAAGCGCTTCACACCATCTATTACAGTACGGATGTAATCTGTTGAAGTCCTCACCTACAATTTCATTACAAACACACAACAAGTTGTCAGCTACATATAAAAGACAAAATAACTACAATTATACAACAACATATATACAATTATCAATATATATTTAGCTTGATGAAATAAATGATTTGATGTTATTGGCCCAAACTTACTCTCATCTTCTGCGATAATGTCCTGTTGTTCTTCAACTCTTTGTTGTAATTTTTTTTCAAGGTATGTGAACGTACCCTTTGCATTCAATAATTTTTCATTAGTCCAACGTTCAAGAAGAGTCCTCATGTACTATAATAGTTCAATTATAGGCAGCTCTCTTGCATCTTTGGTTACTGCATTCAAGGACTCTGTAATGTTTGATGTCATCGTCCATGTTCTGTTCATCATAGCATGTACCCGAGACCATCTGTGATAGACAATATCATATAGATATGCTTTAACACGTGTGTTGATCTCTTCAATCTTTGACATTCTTTCATTAAATTTATCAAGCGTATATGATCGTGCCGTGGCAAAGTACAATTCGCTTAACTTTAGATGACCTTTCTTGAACTTTAAGCTTACATTTGTCCAAATATCCCACATGCAAGAATAATGTGGCATGCCGGTATAAACAGTAGATGTTGCCTTCAATATACTCTCATTCGGGTCCGAAACAACACACATATTTGGATTTTCACCATATGCATGTTTGAATTGATTAAAAAACCACCTCCATGATTGTAACGACCTGACCAGTCATTTTGAGAATTTGCATTATGTTCAACTATTTGAAGTCTTGAGTAGCTTCGTATGATGTATTATGATTTGTGTGAATCGTCGGTCTTGATTTTCAGGTGATCTGGAAGTGATTTGAAAGAATGAATTTCATGTATGAAGCTTTAAATGGAAGCGTGGATTAAGTTTGACTTTTGTAAATTTGACCTCGGAGTAGAGTTTTGATGGTTCCGTTAGGTTCGGATGATGATTTTGGACTCGGGTATATGTCGGATTTGCATTTGGATAATTATAGAAGTATTCGACGCTAATTGGCGAAAGTTAAAAATTTGAAGGTTTGGAAAGTCATAAGTTTGACCGGAAGTTGACTTTGATGATATCGGGTTCGGATTATTGTTCCAGGAATTTGAATAGCTTCGTTATGCCATTTGGGACTTGTGTGCAAAAGTTGGGTTCATTCCGGGTTGATTTGATATGTTTCGGCGCGAGTTTTGGAAGTTGAAAGTTCAAAGTTTGATTTGAGGTGCGATTCGTTGTTTCGATGTTGTTATGCGTGATTTTAGGCCTCGAGTAGGTCCGTGCTATGTTTCAAAACTTGTTGGCATATTCGTACGGGGTCTCGAGGGGCTCGGATGGGTTTCAGACGAGGTTAAGATGTTTTCAGATTTTATTGGCTAAGGCTGGTTTGGCAGTTCTGGTGCGACCAAACCTGCGATGGGTTTGCTCACAGGTGCACATTCGCAGAAGCGAATGTTGCATCACAGAAGCGAATTAGTCTGGTGGGAGATGGTTGAAGAAGCGTGAGATGTTGCGCAGAAGCGCGACCGCAGAAGCGGAATTTTTCTGCAAGTGCGAGGGGGTCAACTGGGCAGTGGACTCCGCAAATGCGAAGTTTCAGTTGCAAATGGGACGCCGTAGAAGCGGCTAGTGGGATCGCAGGTGCAAGCATACCTGGATAGAAATTGAGGTTTTGGTGATTTTAATCTCATTTTTGGGATTTTGAAGTTCGGTTTGAGCGACTTTGGAGATGAAATTCACCATGTGACTTGGGGTAAGCATTCTTGACTCACTTGTGATTATATTTCGTGATTCTATCTTCGGTTTTGGTAATTGAGTTATGAATTTTAAAGAGAAATTGGGGTTTTTAGCCTAATGTTTCATAGAGTAAGTTTTTGAGTTTTGAACATCGATTCAGAGTCGGATTTGGGTAAAACTAGTATGGTTGGACTCGTAATTGAAGGGTTATCGGATTTTATAAGTTCCGTCGAGTTCTGAGATGCTGGCCCAGGTTGGACTTTTGGGTTGATTTTTGAGCTTTTGATTGAAGATTCGACCTTTATCGATTGAGTTTATTTCCTTCGGCATTATTTGATGTAATTGAGTTTCTTTTGGCTAGTTTCGAGCCGTTCGAAGGTCGGTACGCACGTGATGGCATTTTTGGAGCATCGCTTGGCTTGCTTGGTATTGGATTTGGCATGTTCAAGGTAAGTAACACTTCTAAACTTGGTACTGAGGGTATGAACCCCTAAATATACATAATATGTATTTGGTATTGATGTGGCGTACATGCTAGGTGATGTGCGTGTGAGCGTGCACCGTGTGAATTGTGACTCGCTTATTTTTGTGGTACTGTGTAGCTACCTAGTCTTATTTTTATCCATGAAATTTTTACGTGCTATAATAATTGAGCTGTGATCCATGTTAGAAACCATGTCTAGGCTATATGCTTCTCCAGTTAGGACCCACTGAGGTCATTTCTGCTGTTGAGTTATTTGCTTACATTGCAATTACATACTTAGTCATACGCATTCATTTGCATATTATATCTTAAGCTCTGTTACCATTTATTGATACATCACATCATCATTTTGGGCAAATTTTCATGACATTGTGAGCTCGAGAGACTGGAGAGATTGATGATTGAGTGAGGCCGAGGTCCTGATAGTGAGGATATTGATGGGATCGGGCTGCACGCCGCAGCATATATTATTGATATATGATGGGATCGGGTTGTAAGCCGCAACACGTTTTATTGATTTATGCCATGATTGGCTTGTTATAGCGCTTGGGCTGAAGGAGCCCCTCTTGAGTCTGTACACCCCTAGTGAGGGCAGGTACCTACTGAGTGCGAGTACCGAGTGCGAGTACGAGTGCCGAGAGCGAGTGCCGAGTGATTGGGGGGACTGAGTGACTATGAGGACTGAGTGACTGTGAGGATTGACTGACTGGGAGAACTGAGTGAATTGATACTCTGAGAGTATGCATATGGTTTATCATTGAGTTGCATTGCATTCGACATGCACACTTGACATACATGCATAAAGATACATTTTTCCTCATGATGTACGATATTTCATCTTTCATAACTTCACATACACATTGACATGTAGGCATAGAGATGTATTTTTCTCATGCCATTTGAAAATAAAACATTAACCAGTTGAAAGTTTTGGGAAAAATCACTATTTTACAAACGTACTCATATTTTGGTGATTTTGGCAAAACATTTGGGTTTTCACTCATATACTTGAAAAGCATGCCTATTTTCCGGAACTGTGAACGAGCTTAGCAATATATCTCTAAGTTACTTCTTTTAGCACTTTTATTATGTTGTTATGAACTGTTGTTGTCTATTAGTGTTGGACTCCGACCTTTGTTCCAGCTCGTCACTACTTTCAACATAAGGTTAGGTTTGTTACTTATTGAGTACATGGCGTCGGTTGTACTCATACTACGCTTTTGCACCGTGCGTGCAGATGTTGGATGCTGATGTTGCTGTGCCCGGTGGGAGCTGGATTTGAAGATGTACCTGCGTTCCGATCATAGCTGCCTCGTGATATTGGTAGCTTTAGAATTTTAATATGTTCATGTATATTTCAAATAGATGATGTACTTATTTCATACCAGCTTTGTAAATTCTAAATCTTAGAAGCTCATGATTTGTACTACCAGTCCTTGGGAAGTTCTTGTATAAAAGCGGTGTATTGTCATTTCTTTTCTTAATAAATCTCATTAAATTGGATAATTGTTAATTGGCTTACTTGACGAGTTGGGTTTGGTGCCATCACGACTAGTTTGATTTTGGGTCGTGACAAGTTGGTATCAGAGCTCTAGGTTCATAAGTTGTACAAGTCATGCGCAAGTGCCTAGTTGAGTTTTGCGGATCAGTATGATGACGTCCATACCTATCTTCAAGAGGCTACAAGGCATTTAGGATAAACTTCTTATCTTCTTTCCTTATCGTGTGACATTGATTCAGCTTGAAGCATAAATCTTTGAATTCCTTCCACGCATCGTATGCTTATGTGAGCGCTTAGTATCAGCTGTGTATCAACGGCTTGTGATTCCATGGATGATGTGCGAGATGTGATTTTTGTGTGCTGATGATGGGCCAGTCTAGAGGACTTGAGGTCGGGTTTGACCGTAGCTTGAGCACGGGGATTCTGGTTGTGTGAGCACGTGCTTTTGGACTTATATGTCCCGTAGCGTCCCTATGAGTAGAATTTGTGACTCGATGAGTGGCTGGATGGCTATATGATGTGACTGCGGGATGTGTCCACATGGTTTGATTATGACGAGAATAGTTTGCTTGAGAAGTAAAAAGAACTATTAAGTGCTAGATTGCTGTCTTGATGTGACGTATGATCTCGAGTTACGAGTGTGTTGGAAGATTTTTCATGTTGTTTAATTGTGGAATGAAGTAGATTTTCATGTCTTGTTATGAGTTCAGACTCAGGAAGATTAAGTGATGGCGTAGTAATTGTGGTTGCGAAAGGGTATAGGAAGATGTCAATTTGAGGCTAAGCAGGTGGGTTATCTCATGCAGAGTAATCTACGGAGGTGCGATCTTTATAATGTTGTGTGGAGACTTTCTTTCTACCAGTGGGTTATATTTGCACGATTTGAGTTCGAGTTGGTTGAGAAATTTGACCTGACCATCACGAGGATGAATACGAGATTTGTGGATGATTTGAGGTATTAGAAGGTTTGTGTTACATGAGCTTATGAAGGATTGAGTTGAACTTCGGTGCGCGATTGTAGCAGTAATAGAGTATGTGTATTATGAGTTATCGAGTGTTTTGTTCTATGGATTTGAGCCAAGTGGGGGAGTCTTCTATCGACAATTTGATTGCGTGGTTATGTGTTACACTGATTTCGGTTTGAGGCATACATATGAGTCAAATGAGTTACAGATGTTGAGATCGAGAATGACTCGAGTAAAGGAATTTCTGGATACAAGTTATATTACACTTTATGGGTATATGGAAGTCATGAAATGAGTTGAGTTGTTATTCGTGACAGGCGTAGTGTGCATGGTGTATGAATTTGCTCTGTTGCGTTAAGGCAGAGTTACTTCTTTAGGTGTTGTTGTGCTAATGGGGCACAGATCGTTCGGCCCGTTTGGGTGGTGCATTGAGATTTGAGCAGAGGGGATGACTCTTGAGAAGGTTCTAATGGATTCATGATTTATATGTGGCAATTGAGAATTTTCCGAACTTGTATATGGCTAGATTATGAGATTTGCATCGGATGGTGTCGGGACTTGCGGTATTTCTATATCATTATAGATTTTTCATTTCAGTATCAGGTAGGTGAAGGAAATGACTTTAGATTCACATAAGGTCTTTTCAGAATGAGTGTCTAGGTTGTGGTACTTTTGGGGTGCTTAAGAGGGAATATATCGGCTTATGAGCCTTAGAGCGGTGCGATTTTATGCTAGGATTTCGTGGGGTGGGTGTTGGTTAAGGATCGTGGTGTTCTGACAAGGGAAGTGTCCAATGAGGGTAATTCGGAAGGAACTCAGAGAAATAGGACAACTTGGCAAGAGCTTGGATCAGCATGGTAATGGATATGATCGATTCTTTGGGTACTTATAATTTGGTGAGCCTCTACAGGTGTTTCGTGGCAATGCTCTTGGGTTTTGGCAACCTGCGTGACTTGGTTGAATTAGAGGGATTCGGTTCTGATAGCCGGGTTATGTGAAAATAGATTTCAAAGTGTTCTCAAGGGTTTCTACCACGGTTTGAGGTGTATATTTCCTGCGGGCTTAAGGAACGTGTTGCGTGTTATGATTTTCTCCTGGATGAGATCAATTGGAAGGTTCATGGCTAATTGAGCATGTATTTTTATTGTGACTCAGAGTTGATTATGAGATTCTCGTACTTTTAATATGATGGCATGATAGCTATGGTGTGTTGTGTGGGATTGAGGTTGGCATGTGCAAGGTCATAGTCACTTATGAAGGGAATCGTAAATTCTTAGATGGCATGGACGATTTTCGATGTTTAGATGAATGCTATAATTACTTGGTAATTCCTGAGAAAGGTGCGCATTTCAGAAGGCGCACTGTGTGTTGACTTGCAGATGCTTCATTGGTATTGCTGTACTCACCTGGTTGATTAACTGCTGATATTCAGCTTTTGCTATGTGGCACGAAAGAATTTTAGAAGTAATTCTCGTGGGATAATCGTGTATGAGAGAGGTGTTAGACATTCGGGCGATGGAGTTGGGATCAGATATGGTGATTCATGTGTTCTATGGACTTGGAGACCAAGAATTCTCAGAGACAAATTATTTCATGGTTGTGAAATGTGAAGATGTGGCCGAAGCTAGCTAGATAATAGTATGTGTTAAGGTTAAGTTGTTGTGGACTTTCGAAGGGTTATGTATCTATTTGTGGGTGACCAGAGTTGATATGGGCCCACTGGTAGTCCCAACGAGGATGTATATTCTACATCAAGTTGGATTGTCGACTCCGTAATACTATTATTAGAGGATGTGCCATTCGAATAGAGTTGAGCTTATTCATGTTCTGATATGATCTATGTGTTACTCCTTTATGCAACGAGGAGTTGTGATTCGTTGGTTATAAGCACACATGGTGCGATTCTGTTTGGGTCTTGTAGCGGGATTTGAGCGAGAATGGTTATTGGGGTGTCGAATGGTTGATTGCGCCTTGGTTATGTTCTCTCCGGACTATGGTATATTGTGCTATTTGCTTCTTCGTGGTTATGGTCATACACTTCATGTATTTGGTGTCGAATTGCGTGTAGTTGATTTTGAGCATGGTGGCTTGAGGCATTTCATATGGACCCATGTTTGGAAGGGTCACACATTGCAGCTGGGTTATGTTGGGATATGATCTTTTGTGTTAGACTCGTGTGTCTTGGTTCTACTATGTAAGATGGGTTTGTAGCATTGCAGTCATGGTGGTACTTGTTGAAATTGCGGGATGGTTCTCTCGTTTGAGTCATTTTCAATGATTGAGTACATTTGGGTGTTGCTTATTGGTGCACGAATTGCGTGGGTTGCGGTTTTAGGTTGTATTGATGCGGCATGTCATTAGAGTGGTTGTGTGATGAGATGAGGTCATCGGACCTAGAATGGGTGCTATCGGATTTGTTTGCAGTATATTTGGAAGGATAATGTCGTTGATCGGCTTAGAAATTGGCTATATTTCTTGTCTAAGGAGAGGGATATCCATGGCTTGTTGGTCTGATGAATGGTTATGAGCTTCTGCGTGTTTCTTTCATCATCGGCAGTGTACGAAGGTTTTAGAATGAGGTCTTGTTTGATATGAGGTTTATTACCGGTATTGGGTTATTTTGGGCAGCCACCGTGATTGGAAATTTTGCTATGAGTATGCGAGTCATGTGGTATGTCATGTGATCACATCTTGGGTTATGGTTATGGCTTGATACATCTTGTTCTGACTTATATAGTGTGTAGATGCGAGGCTCGGCTCTTGTGGGAAATTCCAGATGTTGGAAATTGGATTCTATGGGTTGTGGGCTAAGGTTGAAGTAATGATCTTCAGTTATGTGTGTTGTCAGGCCTATATGGAATAGGGTGACATGGGATCACCCCGAGGTTTTTGCATGGTAAGGATATACGGCAGTTTGATGGCTTTTGGAACAACTCTTGGCACGTTTATCTATGTTTAAGTGGGGGAGAATGTAACGACCCGACCGGTCATTTTGAGCATTTGCATTCCGTTCAGCTATTTGAAGTCTTGAGAGTAGCTTCGTATGATGTATTATGACTTGTATAAATCGCCGGTCTTGGTTTTTCAGGTGATCTGGAAGTGATGAAAGAATGAATGTCATGTTTGAAGCTTTTTTTTTTTTTTAATTTATAAAATTTTACACTAGGCTGTCTGCCTAGTGCTGATTTTCATAGATATAACAATAAAATGTACAAAAATGGAGGGGGGCATCGACCTGACATCCATATGGGGAAGGTGTACATCACTGATCATCCACATTTGATGACCAAGTGTACCTAGATAACTAAGATGAGTTAGACCTATAGTGATGTAATGACTGTCTATCTTATAACATCGATAGCCAGCCATATATACAAATACGATGGGTAGTGAATCTAGGTCAACTATACAAAAGAGTACATGTATTCCTAATTCTACTGAGTGAGTGTTCTTTCTCATGCAAATGATTCTATCTCTACCAAAGTATTGGAGTCTTGTTCTGAGTGTACTATATAGCAAGGATAGTAATCTTCAATTATGCTTTGGTTTTTGTGAGAAAAGCACAATTGACGATGACTATCAATAGTAAGCCATATAGCATCTGTTTTGCATTGACCTTCTGTGGTGCATGTGGGAAATTGCTGAGTTGTATTCATCTTCCTTGACCTGCTATGTTGTGTGTCCTGTTGCTTATGTTGTCTGTTGCTGTCCTTCTGAGTGTTGTTGAGAGTGTTATTAGGATGAGTAACTTGTTTCTCTGTTTGTTCTGTCTTCTTTGTACTGCTGCTATCTTCTGTCTTCTCTGCTTCAGTGAAATGTGGTGTCTTGTGTTGTCTGTTGGCGTCATGCTTGGTTCTGGTATACTGAGATTTTTGCTTCTCTGCCTGCTGTTCTTTCCTTGTGTTATTGCTGCCATGATGGATTGATTTTGTTGCAATTGCTGACTTGTTTGGCTGATGTACTTCTCTATGCTGATGTTTGTTGTTTCCTTTGGATTTTGACTGCTGGTTGTCTACCATGCTGCTGGAACTGTCACTGCTTCTTCCTCTGTTTCTTTGGGATCTGTTGCTGCTTATGATGATGTTGGTGCTTCCCTGAATTGATGGCTTCCAGTGGTATCTGAATTTCCTACTGTTATTGCATCCAGTTCTGATTGTTCTGCTTGTGTTACTTCTTATGTTAGTTCTGCTGCTACTGAATCCTTCCTGGGGGTGCTGACATGAGTTGATCCATTGTTGATTCCAAGAGGAGTAGTGCTGATATAGGATCATGGTAATTGGCTCAATTACATTAGATTGAGCACTAGGTGCTAATACCACACAATGTAACTGAGCCAATAACCTGAGCCTATGTGAGCAATAATTTCCAAAGAAGGTGTTTTTCCTGTATGATTGGTGACTATGAGAGCATAATTGTGTTGAACAGTTAGGATTGTTTGTTGTTCTGGTCTTTTTTCTCTTGTGATGACTGCCTTTGGTACTGGTGTTGTTGGATTTTGTATGGCCAGTGTTCAATGTTGCTTCTAGTGATGCTGCCTCTGTTGTTACTATTGTTAAAGTCCCTGATGCTTCTTGCATTGTTATCTTCGTCTTCTGGAGATTGTGGAGATTGTTCCATTGCTGACAGTTATTGTTATCGACCCAATTCAAAGCATGCTTCATCCTTGTTTTCATCCTTGGTTCTATGCTTGTTCCTATCTTCTCCGCCCTTCCAGTGGAATGAGTACATTGTACTAATACTACCAACTGAAAGTTCGTCGAAGAATAGGGCATAGATACAGTTTCATTCCCTGCAACAAAGAAAACTAAGTTAGTGTCCTAAAATGTCGCCATGCTCTCTTCCCACAAGATTCGAACATGATGACCAGATAGGAATCTTCCTGTGCTCTCCCAGTTGTTATCTGTTAAAGTTGCATTGTTATTGCCACTGCTGATGCAAACTTGCAGATTCAACAGATAGCTCAATAGAAGATAGAAAGAGTGGTGTAGTTGATATTCCATCATCCTTGTGTTGCTCCGGTTGAGGTTTGTTCTGGGAAATCTGCTTTGTGTGTGTGGTATATAGCTTCTGCTGCAGATTTTCTCTTTTATCTGTGTCAGTTGTGGAGGTAGTAGTTGTTCTTTCATCACTGACTGCTTTCTATGTTCTGTCCAGTCATTACTTGATCGCATCCTAGAGCAGCCATGTCGATGATGTAGGATCAATTTGCTCCTGCAGCAGTGTTGCACAACTTGCTTCTTTTGGTAACTGAGCTTTTGTTGCATTTCTGCTGCTGGTTTTACTGCTTCTTGATAGTTGTGGTGCCATGATTGTGCTTGTGGAAGTGATGTGCTAGTGTGCTGAGTTGCTTGAGATTTGTGTCCTGTGTGATTCATATTGGAAGGCAAGTTGCAAATTCGATTGATCTGCTCCTCAAGAGATTGATTATCTCTGCACTGCTGCTTTGTTTTTAGGTTCTGCTTGTCTGCCTTTTCCCTTCTGCTACTTTTATCCCAAAGTTCTGCAAAATTCAACAGAAAGATTATGGGAAAATAAAGGGCAAGGAGGGTGTTGCAGATGTAACATATGTGCCATCTTGCTGTCCAGCTTGTTGTTCCAGTTGCGCAATGCTTATTGGAATGCTTTCTTGCGTACTCTGCTGCTGATATCTTTGTGTACCTGCAAACTAGCAAAAAAGTTACTGGGGAGTAGGGATGGGGAATAGCAAGGATGCTATTTGTGTCTGCATTCAGTGCTTCTGTTTCCAGCACTTCTGTTTCCAAGTTCCTGCAAAACAGGGAGGTTATGAGAAAATAGAAAATAGAAGTCAGTGGGGTGCTGCAAGTTCTTCAATTTTGCCAGTATGCTGTCCAAACTGTATTTGTAAGGGAATTGCAATGTTGAATGCAATGTTGAGGTCAAGTTTATTGCAGAAAATTGGCAGCTTTCCTGCATAAACATCAGAGGGAGAAGGTTAGCAAGGTTTCTGTTGAATCTGCAGCACTCCTTAATGAAAATGTTCTCTGTGTGTGCACAATTGCTGGTTTTCAAGCATTCCTTCCTTCTGCTGCCATTTCTGTTACAATCTTTGCTGATAGTATTGTTACCAGAACAACATAGTATTTGAATCCATGACTGCCTCATTTGAATACATGACTGCCTTATTTGAGTCCATGACTGCCAGAACCAAATTAGCAGTGAAGTAGCAGTGAAGTTTTGGAAAAAATAGGGGAACATTAACAGTGGATTAATAATGAAATTATGGGGGAAACAAGGGAAAAAGGAACTGATATCCCTAGTTATTCTGTACTTTCCCAGCAAACATAACAGATAGTTTACATGGACAAAGGGACAAAAATAGAAACAGAAGCATCGACAGAAAGTGAAAAAGATCATGATGTTGATGTTAATGAAACTTCTGTCACAGCTTCTACTGTCAATGTTAATGTTTCTGTCACTGCTTTTAGCAGTCCTTAAATGTTCCATATTAATTGTCCACTGGAAAGATCTTTGTTCCTGCAACATAAACAAAGATCTTTGTTCCTGCAGAGTAAACCATATTGCTTCTGAAGCAGTGGTTGTGATCTGCTGAGAGCCATGTTTTTGGGCTTTAATGCTTCTGCAACACAGTCTGCTACTGGTGTTCCTGCTACTGAACTTCTTCTCCACTTCTTTGATTGGACAAATGATACTGGTAATTGGCCTTCTAATGCTGCTGATGTTAAAGATACTGTTGTATCTATTCATCTCATCTTTGGGATACCAGTAACTTTGTGCTAATGATCTGTGGTACTCCTGCAACAACTTAAGCATTATCAGTGTCATGAATACTGGATAACATCTGTGATGGCCACCTGATTTGCTTGGATTTCCTGTGTCTAAAGGCCGGAATGTCTTGCATATCAAGACATATCTGTCCCCTAGTTGAACAGGTAAACCCTGTTGGTCATTGTAGTGAGTAGCAATGTTCAGCTCTTGGCTCAATTTGGCAACAGTGTCAGCTGGGCAATTTGCCTCCCTCAAGACATGTGTACATTTGAAATTCTGGCATTGTTGAATCAGCTTGGCTATGTCTGCTACTAGCATACTGATAGTCCAAGGGGGAGTTGAACTGCCAGTTATCCATTGTACCAGTAACTTCGAGTCACTTTCCAGATGGATTTTTGTGTAGCCATTGCCAATGCACCAGTGCATACCCATGTAGGCTGCCTCAGTTTCCGCTTGATTATTGGTGGCTTCTCCTAGTGGGCTTGCAATTGCATGGATTAAGTGTCCATGGTGATTTCTAATTAAGATCCCTCCCCTGTTTTTCCCGGATTTCCTAAGGCACTACCATCGGTGTTGATTTTCACATAGCCTTGTGATGGCTTTTGCCAGACCACTTGCTGGACAGTGAATTGGTGTCTCAGGTTTTCAATGATAGGGTAGATTTCTGTCCAGTTTGTTGGCCAGTTT
>MCJB01052022.1:0-11151 GCA_002018475.1 Nicotiana obtusifolia
TACCGTTATCGTTCAGGCGTCGCAACTATTATGTATCGACTGTAACCTATTTTGCAATAAAACGGACATCACCTCCCCTATATATATGACTTCACACAAGTCAAAACAGTCACCAAACAGCCAAACAACATCAATAAGAATCATATTGAACCTCCCAAAACAGTCCACGCACAAACCAATCACTTCATACGTACAATGGCCACTATAGTCGTGTCAAACGATCCAGAAATGGTATGAACAACTATCAGGCCACAATCCCTAAACATATATGGTGTTTCTCCACACCCTTCCTCATCCAAAACTCCACAAATCAGTAGTATAACACGCAGCTTTGCAGCAACACAAAACAGTTCACAAAACAGTTCGCTACAAGTGAATAACTCGAACTCACGGCTTCCGATCACCGTCCCGTGAGTTCTTACACACATAGAACGAATTACCAAGACTTAACAGTAGAAAAAATGTATTAAATAGAGCAGTAAACTCACCTTTCTTGTTAGATAACTCAGCCCCTGCTTTGGTTCCTCAAACTCTAGGGTTTACGTTCAACTAGAACTTGAAAGAGGGAAGAAATCCATTAGGGTTTGTGTGGGATTATTTCGGGGAGGGGTTGCAGGGGTTCTTTTAGGTTTTGAAGCTGTGAAATAATAGTGAATTATCTGGCTTTAGAAGCTTTTAAAAGCCCTCTCTTAACCGACTTTGGGCTTTTAAATTTTTGCCCTTAAATTTTGGCAAGTAGGTGATGCACCTACTTGTCACCTACCAGCCTGCGCAGTTCTACAGAAATACAATTATCTCAATACTCCGAGATCGTATTGACAAACGGTTTGAAGAATTGGAAACTAGACTCATAGAACTTTAATTTGGTAGGTAGATCACCCCGTAATTCCTTGTAAATTGGGAGAAAAGCGCCGAAACATTTGACCTAATGTTTAAGTAAAATTGTGAACCTAAGTTGCGACAAATTTTGTCGACTTTTGTTTCATAACTCGTTTGACTTCAAGACTTATGAAACGGATATCATATCATTCAAATACCTTAAAACATGACATCTTGGAAATGTTAAACACCTCTCGATTTTTCTAAAAACGCGAGTTACAACATCCTTAACTCGTTTATCCTCTAATACTTGTTAACCGCCCTTATACACCTTTGCATCGTTTAGGACGAATAGGACTAAACTCTTATTGTCTCAAAGGTATTTCTCTCCTTGAACCTAGGTAGACTATCTTATGGTGTAATCTAACACGTACAAATATGGGTTATAACAATCGTTATCGTTTAAGCATCGTAACAATTATACATCGACCGCAACCTATTCTACGATGAAATGGACAGCACCTCCCCTATTTATATGGCTTCCCAAAAGTTAAAACAATCACAAAACAGCCCAGAAAACATCAATAATAATCATATTAAGCCTCCCAAAACAGTCCACCAACCAACAACATTACTAGCAACCCTTTTGATAGATAACTCACAAGTTCTAGCTTCAACCACATAGCCGCAACTTGGATAATCTTAAATACATGTAGAGTAAGAGGTTCCCTGCCTTTAAACAGATATAACAACTCCAATTTGACCCTAATTCACCACGAAATATCCTTTCAATGCTTCCACAAGAACAAGGAAGCGAAACTAGCAATCAATTAGGGTTTTTCGGCACTAGAATCACTTTAGAAGACTTGAAATTACCTAGGTTTGATATTAAAAACTAGAGGGAGTATTTTACATAACATAAACCACTTAATACAACCTCCCACACGAGCTGGAACAACACAAAAATCAGCAACAACAACAAGAACAAGAAACTTACTAGCGCCACGGGATTCCCAACACTTGATTTGTGTTGTTTGCCGTTTGTTTGGGTCTTGGATCATGAGAGGACCTTGAGAGAGTGTTGTCTACTGTCTGAAGAGAATGAAAAAAATGAGTTAAAATGGGGTTAGGGGGTCTGATATACATCAATATATCTCAACCGCCTATGTGGGCCCCATGGAGAGCTGCTTGCATAGTCTAGCGAAAAAGATAATATCTCTCCACTCCGTCATTGTTTCGATAAACGATTTAATGCATTGCAAACTAGACTCATAGATATTCAATTTGGTGGTTAGATCACCCCATAATTCCAAGTAAATTGGGAGAAAAGTCTAGTAATATTTGACCTAAAGTTTAAGTAAAATTATTAACGTAAGTTGCCACAACTTTTGTCGACTTCTCTTTCATAACTCGTTTGACTTCAAGACTTATGATACGGATATTATATGATTCAAATACCTTAAAACAAGACCTTTTGAGAATATTAAGCACCTCGAGTTTTACCCAAAAATACGGGTTACAACACCCTCGGCATCCTCGTTATCTTCAATCTGGAATAGGTAAGGGTATTTAGCTTCATCTCCTCTTCTGCTTCCCATGTCATTTCTTTCGTATTTTTGTTCCTCCACAATACTTTGACAGAAGCTACATCCTTTTTTCTCAAATTGCGAACTTGTCGATCTAATATAGCCACTAGTAATTCTTCATATGATAGATCCTCCGTAACTTTTACATCTTTGATAGGGACGACCCGAGAAGGGCCTCCAATGCATTTCCTCAACATAGATAAATGGAATACCAGATGGACAAATTCCAATTCGGATGGCAATTCTAACTCATAAGCAACTTGTCCAATTCGTTGAAGAATCTTGTACGGCCCGATATACCGCAGACTCAGCTTACCTTTCTTCCCAAAATGCATAACACCCTTCAACGGTGAGATCCTCAGGAAAACCCAATCACCAACCTCAAACGCCAGATCATGACGTCGGACATCGGAATAAGACTTTTGCCTGATTCGTGCCGTCCTCAGTCGTTCTTGTATCACTTTCACCTTCTCAATGGCTTGGTGAATCAAATTTGGCCCAAATAATTTTATTTCACCAACTTTGAACCATCCAACTGGTGATCTACATCTCCTCATGTACAATGCCTCGTATGCGGCCATTTTAATACTAGAGTGGTAGCTATTATTGTAGGAGAATTCTATCAGTAGAAGATGGTCATCCCAATTCACCTTGAAATCTAGAACACATGCTCGTAGCATGTCTTCAAGTGTCTGAATGGTACGTTCAACCTGTCTGTCAGTCTGGGGATGGATGCAGTGCTGAGATTCACTTGTGTGCCTAAACCCTTCTGAAAAGACCTTCAAAGGTTAGCCATAAATTGAGCTCCTCTGTCTGATATAATAGATACCAGCACACCATGAAGCCTAACAATCTCCTTGATATACAATTTCACATAATCTTCAGCCCTGTAAGTTGTCTTAACTGGCAGAAAATGGGCAGATTTTGTAAGCCAATCAACTATCACCCAGATGGAGTCAAACTTATGATAAGAGCGAGATAATCCAATAATGAAGTCCTTATTGATCACCTCCCATTTCTAGGTCGTAATCTCTATATTCTGAACCAATCCACCGGGTTTCTGATGCTCGATCTTTACTTGTTGACAATTAGGACACTGTGCTATAAATTCTGCAATAGAATTCTTCATGTTATCCCATCAATACTACTCCTTAACGTCATCATCTTTGTCGAGCCGGATGGATGGAATATCAGGACTGATGAATCTCAATCATAATCTTCTCACCCTGCCACATTAGGCACACATAATTGGCCCTAGTATCTTAGTTCCCCATCTCCTCCGATCTAGAAAGTCGTAATCTTACACTGCTGAATGCCCTCTCTCAATCGTACTAAGGTAGGATCTTCATATTATCGTGTTTTTACCTCGCTACCAAAGATGATTATGTTGTATTCTATACAGTAACACCTCTGTCATCAGAGTCTAACAATTTGATTCTCATATTGGCTAGCTGATGAAGCTCTTTAGTCAACCCTTGTCTACCTACCTTAATATGTACTAAGCTTCCCATTGACTTACAGCTGAGAGCGTCTGCCACAACATTGGCTTTACCGGGATGGTATAGTTTCTCGACATCGTAGTCTTTCAGTAATTCAAGCTATTTACGTTGCCTCAAATTCAACTCCTTCTTCTTGAAGAAGTATTGTAAACTTTTGTGATCTGTGTAGATGTTAACATGGATGCCATATAAGTAATGCCGCCATATCTTCAAAGCATATATTACTGCAGCCAATTCCAAATCATGAGTCGGGTACTTCTTTCATGTTTCTTCAATTGTCTCGATGCATAAGCTATCATCTTCCCATGTTGCATCAATATGCACCCCAAACCTATACCTGAGGCATCACAATAAACCACATAACCTTTTGTTCCTTCTGGGAGAGTGAGCACTGGCGCGGATGTCAATTGATTCTTTAGCTCCTAAAAACTATGTTCACAAGCGTCAGACCACTGGAACTTCGTAGCTTTCTGTATTAACTTAGTCAATGGTGCTGATATAGAGGAAAACCCTTCTACAAACCGCCTATAATATCCTGTCATCCCCAGGAAGCTACAGACTTCTGACGATGTTGTAGGTCTCGGCCAATTCTTCACTCCATCGATCTTTTGAGTGTCGACACTAATACCCTCGTCAGATATCACATGGCCAAGGAATGCTACTGCGTTCAACAAAAATTCACATTTCGAGAGCTTAGTATACTATCCTGAAGGGTTTGTAATACAATCCATAAGTGGCCCGCATATTCCGCCTCCGAACAAGAATACACCAGAATGTCATCAATGAATATGATCATGAACACGTCAAGATAGGGTCTGAATAGACAATTCATGAGATCCATAAAAGGTGTTGGGGCATTTGTTAGCCCGAACAACATCACCACGAACTCAAAGTGCCCATATCTTGTTCGGAAGGCTGTCTTCGGAATATCCTTCTCCTTAACCCTCACCTGATGATACCCTGAACGTAAGTAATCTTGGAGAAATACTTGGCACCCTGGAGTTGGTCAAACAGGTCGTCTATCCTCGGAAGTGGATACTTGTTCTTTGCCTTATTTCATTACCGATAATCGACACACATCCTTAACGACTCGTCTTTCTTCCGCATGAACAAGACTGGCGCACCCCAAGGTGAAGTGCTGGGCCTAATGAAGCCCTTATCCAACAAATACTTCAACTGCACCTTCAACTCTCGCAACTCTGCCGGGGCCATCCTATATGGAGGGATAGAGATCGGTTGAGTGTCAGGCAACACATCAATGCTAAACTCAATCTCCCTTTCAGGAGGAAGGCATGGGAGTTCATCTGGAAAAACATCTGGAAATTCATCGACCACGGGAATTGATTGTAGAGTAGGCGGCTTCGCCTCCGCAGCCCTAACATGAACGAGATGATAAATGTAACATTTTGAGATCATCTTCCTTGCCTTAATATAGGAAATAAACCTACCTTTAAGCGTAGCAATGTTCCCCTTCCATTCAATAACGGGTTCACCAGGAAACTGAAACCTAACCATCTTTGTACGGCAATCAACATTCGCATAGCATGAGGCCAACCACTCCATTCCCATTATCACATCAAAATCAACCATTTCTAACTCAAATAAATTCGCTGAGGTTTGATGACTACAAATCATCATTGTGCAACCTCTATATACCCTTCTAGCAATCACAGAATCTCCTATCGGAGTGTATACTGCAAGTGGTTTACTTATCAATTCAGGTTCAACGCCAAACTTATTAGCCATAAAGGGTGTAACATATGATAATGTAGATACCGGATCAATCAGCGCATATACATCATAAGAAAACATAGACAATATACCTGTAACAAACATCTGAACACGACTCGAGATCATGTCGACGTACTAGAGCATAGGTTCAATTTTGAGTACCACTCGAACTAGGCATTGCACCTCTACCTCTACCACGACATGTCGACTGCTGAAAACCCCGTGTTGGAGGTCGAACTGATGAAGAAGAACCAGACACAAATCCAGTCGGTTGAGCCATACCACCACCCCCTCTGTTAGGACAATCCCGCATCATATGGCTAGGTTGTTCGCAAGAATAGCATGCATCTGAACCTCGACGGCACAGTCCGAAGTTGGCCTTGCTGCACTAACCACAACGAGATGTTGGGGGTCTCGTCTGACTAGTATCCCTATGATATTGTGAGCCTGATGCCCGCGAACTCTGACCTGGACCAGAATAGGTAAATCGGTCATACCGAGGCCTCTGAAATTATGGACGAGCACTAGCTACAGGTAGCGCCGAACTCCTCGAATATTGGGTCCTGATACTTAAGTCATCAAAATACCCTGCAAATCTCGCCCTCTTATCCTGGCCCTTATCATACTCCCTATCTGCCTTTGCTGGCGCTTACGATCCTCTAGTTCTTGCATAAGCCTGAATACGGGAAATATCCATGCCCTCCACCAAGGAGACTGTCGTGCACTCATTTATCATATGTGGTCCCAACCCATTCACAAATAGGTGCACCCTATCGCTCATCTCGGCCACCATATGGGGAGCATACCTTGCTAAGGAATCAAACTGCATACTATACTATCGCACACTGATATTACCTTGTCGAAGGTTCAAGAACTTTTCAGCTCTAGCTCGTCGTATCTCAACTAGCATGTAGTGACGAAGAAAGGCCTTAGAAAATTCTTTCCACACAACTGAAGGAGAGTTCGGACCCCTGGATCTCTACCAACTATCAGACCAGAAAATCGCTAAATCCCATAACCGATAAGAAGCCAACTTTACTGCCTCAGTATCACCAGCGTGCATAACTCGAGTGTACGATGAACCTGATTAATAAAGGTCTACGGGTCCTCCTTAGGGTCTGATACGGTAAATAGTGGAGGGTCTAGATTAATAAAATCACGAACTCTCGCACTAACTATTTTATCAGCAGCACTAGTATTCTGCGTTTGATCCTGAGCAACTACCAAGCCAGTCAACAACTACACCGCACTCTGCATATCCTGGTTTGTAGTGCCAGACGGAGGAACTGGAGGTGTTGGGTCCCTCCTAATATCCCCTGGAGGAGACGGAGTAGATGAGGTATGAGATGGCATCTCATACTTTGGCCTGCTCTGGCTGGAGGCACCTGACTGATACCCTCTCACGTAGTTGTATCAAGTCATCTACTAATCGCTTGCTTCTTAGTCAAAGGCATCATTGAAAGGAAACAAGAGTAAAATCAGAATCAAAAGCAGGAAACATCACCACCAATCCACAACTACATGGATGCACTATCCTAGTAATCTTCAATTTTGCTTTCCTAGTCATAGTCAAAGCAAAATTGAAGAATACTATCCTTTGTTATATAGCACACTTTTTGAAAAATCTCTGTATTTTGTTAGAAGTAGAATCAATTTTATAAGATGGACTCTACTTCAAATCACCCCTTTAATAGAACTAGGAACATCTAAATTTTGTACATTTGACCTAGATTCAATACTCACTGTTTTTGTACATATGATTGTCGATCCATGTTATAAGATTGACAGTCATTACATCACTATAGGTCTAACTCACCATAGCTATCTAGGTACAGTTGGTCACCAAATGTGGGTGACTAAGGATGTACACCTTTCTTATATGGAGGTCAGGTCGATGCCCCCCTCCATCATTGTATTTTCTACTATTATATTTATGAAAATTAGCCCTACTGCATTAGAATCTGTGCACTTTTAGAACACTATCCAGTGGTATTAGCGTGTTATCATGCTCATTATGGAGGTGGGATAATAGTGTACAGTGGTATAATGCAGTGAGGTAATTTGTTGAAAAAAAAAAAAGGAAACAAGGTGAATATTAGAGATGACACTTACGACTCAACTCTACGCATGATCTAGATTCAGGAAGAAGGTAACAACCCTAGATGTCATGTAGCCTCCTGATTATAAATGTGGCGTGCTACACATCCATAATCAAGATTCTACTAGATACAGGTCATAGACAACCCTTAGGACAGACTTGCTCTGATACCAAGTTTGTCACGATCCAAACTGGAGGGCCATGACTAGGACTAGGGTCATACCTGCCGAGCAACATCGTACATTTTATTTAACCTTTCTTATTATCTATAAGAGCCGACGAGATCAACATAAATGGTAGACATGAACCATGAACATCCAACAATGACAGATAATGGTATGAACATACATAACATGGGATGACAAAACTGTCACGAAACTATATATAAGGCAAGAAACAAGCTGTCGTGAGAAGTTATACAACAAAAATCACCCGACAAGGCAATCCAAACTATACATGAGTTGACACCAGTCTATGAACCTCTAAAGGAACATAAGTGCTGCAACATTGCCGGAACAGGGCCCCGACATACCCATAATGTCTATAACAAAAGTGCATACCAAGACCACGGCAAGTCTGGAGAACGGATCTCGCCAATAACCGATGAACTAGGCAGCCTACAATGGTAGGGGAGCTTAGCCTACCTGTCTATCAGGACCTGCACCACGACATCTACAAATAAAAGGGACGTCAGTACAAATAAAGTACTGAGTATGCAAGGCAGGAAAGTATAAATAAGAAAAGTAATATAAACAGGATAGAGAATATAAAGCTTGTAACATCTGGGTACCTCTGAGGGCTACTGATATGAAATGCATGATATATATATATATATATATATATATATATATATACACACACACACAAAAACTTTTAAAAACATACGCCTCTGTGGGCATCATCATCATCATATCGTATCCTGCCGTAATAGGCTCGGTAAAATCGTACCCGGCCATCATAAGTCTTGGTAGAGTCGTACCCGGCCACGTGGATCTCGGTAAAACCCAACTGATCAGTGGTTTCACAATAGGTGCCGTACTTGGCCAACTATAACGTGACTCGGTAGAGTAAAATAGGTACATATATATCTATGCATGTTAGACTCATGAGAATCACATTTTAAACCATTCGGAGTGACGTAAGGTCGGTAACCTCTGTACATGATATTTGACTAACTCTTCATCATGGATCTTATAAAAATCAGGAAGTACCAACAACATTCATAACATAAGAATAAGATAAGCAACATCATCGTTCCATAAGAAGGGAAACAATGTAAGTACTGCTAGCTTCTAAGAGTGGAGTATCTTTGGAAGCTCGTTCATTACATGATGTACAATAAGAGTCGTGCAAAAGAAGGAAACGGATAGACCTGCATACCTTGTATATAATTCCCAACCTCAAGTTATGCAAATTTCATGACTCCTTAGTCTACAATAAGAGAAATGATACTATCGTTATCGTTTAAGGGTCGTAACTATTATACATCGACCGCAACCTATTCTACGATGAAACGGACAGCACCTCCCCTATTTATATGACTTCCCACAAGTTAAAAAAATCATGAACAGCCTAAAAACATCAATAATAATCATATTAAGCCACCCAAAATAGTCCACCAACCAACAACATTACTAACAACCCTTTCGATAGATAACTCTCACAAGTCCTAGCTTCAATGACTTAGCTGCAACTTGGAAAATCTTAAATACATGTGGATTAAGAGGTTACCTGCCTTTTAACAGATAGAAAAACTCTAATCTGACCTTAATTCACCACGAAATATCCTTCCAATGCTGCCACAAGAACAAGGAAGGGAAACTAGCAATCAATTAGGGTTTTTCGGCACTAGAATCACTTTAGAAGACTTAAAATCACCTAGGGTTGATATTAAAAACTCGAGGGAGTATTTTACGTAACATAAACCACTTAAAACAACCTCCCACATGATCTGGAACAACACAAAAATCAGCAACAACAAGAAGAAAAAGAAACTTACTAGCGCCAGGGGATTCCCCACACTTGATTTGTGTTGTTTGCCCTTTGTTTGGGTCTTGGATCATGAGAGAACCTTGGGAGAGTGTTTTTAGGTGTCTAGTGTCTGAAGAGAACGAAAAATGATGAGTTAAAACGGGGTTAGGAGGTCTGATATATATCAATATATCTGAACCGCCTATGTGGGCCCCATAGAGAGCTGCTTGCGCAGTCTCGTGAAAACGCAAATATCTGTCTACTCCGTCATCGTATCGACAAACGGTTTAATTCATTGGAAAATAGACTCATAGATATTCAATTTGCGGGTAGATCACCCCATAATTCCAAGTAAATTGGGAGAAAGTTTTAGTAACATTTGACCTAAAGTTTAAGTAAAATAATGAACGTAAGTTGCGACAACTTTTGTCGACTTTTGTTTCATAACTCATTTGAATTCATGACTTATGATACGTATATTATATGATTCATATACCTTAAAACAAGACCTCTTGAGAATATTAAGCACCTCGAGTTTTACCCGAAAATACGGGTTACAACATCCTTGATTCGTTTAACTTCTAATACTTGTTGACCACTCTTCTACACCCTTGTATCATTTAAGACAAATAGGATTAAATTCTTATCATCTCAAAGATAATATATTCTCGGATTTATGTTGACTAACTTACTGCGTGATCTAACGTACGCAAATATGGGTTGTAACAAATGGCAATCGGAATTTCTTCATAAGTCATTCCTTCATTAACCTCTATAGTCTCAATCGGAATAATAAGCGATGGGTCTCCAACCATCTTCTTCAGCATGGACACATGAAATATTGGGTGCACTAAAGACATCTCTAGAGGTTATTCTAGCTTGTAAGCCGCCTGACCAATCCTCTAAATGATTCTATATGGTCCGACATACCTTAGACTCAATTTCCCTTTCTTATCAGACCGCATTACCCCCTTCATGGAGGAATCCTTCAAGATTACCCAATCATCCTCTTGGAACTCCAAATACCTACGATGTATATCCGAATAAGACTTCTGAAAACTCTGGGCAGTTTTCAACCGTTCTGTAGTGATCTAAACCTTCTCTATAGCCTGATGTGGGAGGTATGAAATCCTATCAACTCCGCTTCCCCAATCTTAAACCATGCAATGGGAGATCTACATCTCCTACCATATAGAGCCTCGAATGGTGCCATCTGAATGCTAACATGATAACTATTATTGCAGGCAAATTCTATGAGCGGCAAATGACCATCCCAGCTGCCTTTGAAGTCAAGAACACAAGCACCCAACATATCCTCAAGAATCTAAATAGTCCACTCTGCTTTCCCGTCGGTCTGGGGATGGAAAGTTGTACTAAGATTTACCTGAGTACCAAACCCTTGCTGAAATTTCTTCCAAAAGTTAGCTATGAACTGTGCCCCCCCCCC
>MCJB01052023.1:1850-37098 GCA_002018475.1 Nicotiana obtusifolia
AAACAATAAAGTACTAGCTGGCCGACGAGGCCACGATTGGAGACATACATGCCTACACACATATATATATATATGCCATGCCTATGGGCTAGAAACCGAAAGCTACACAGAAAAAAAGAAAGAAAGAAACCCAGAATACTGTGTCCACAATAGCCTCTAAGAGTGTCACAAGCACTGTCGAGACAAGGCCCCGACTATACCCAAACTGTACAACAAAAGTAACCATTCTAGGTACGCTCCAGGAAGAGGTGGAGGTTACCGACTCACAGCTGAACTTCGAACTCCTAGCGGAGGGGTCGATCAGAATCCCTATCTAGACCTGCATGCACGAAACAAAAATGCAGTGTCCCCAGGCAACGGGACATCAGTACGAATAAAAATGTACTGGTATGTAAGGCAGGCAGTAGAGTCATAAATAGCTGATGTAAACAAAGCAACAGGGATACCATTTGACACTGAAACTCTGATAGCCTCCATGGCCGACATCCTACTTCATAGTAATCAAATATGCATGGTATGTTCGTGTAATCCTATGTCGTGAATACATATATAGTAATGCAAATGCATGATATACCCAACCAAATGCAAGCAATGGCGGTCTCTTCGGGTAGCTGACCGGTATCATATTGCCAACATGTGGCCATCTGTACACTATATATAGCTTTTCGGGCAAATAGGCCCCATACCTCCGATTATAGCTCGGAGTCCATGCATAATATGATATGTATGATATGAACTTTGTATGCACATAGTAGGTCATAACAAGAACTTAGCCAATCTTGGCTCATAGGTACTCTTATTCTCATGATCTCATAATCACATTCGTATCGCATACAATTGTTTCGTGGAACCTTGTATGCTTTCTTTCTTTTGAATAAGCTTGAAAACTTAACTCGACTTTTAGATATTTTTTTATTTAGTCACACAACCCAAAGATGAATAAGAATTCATATATCTAGACATATAGTAAAGAAAGCCGACAAAATGACATATATAGATGTCGAAGACCCTATTTAACCGAACGAGTGGAATATCAACCTAATAGCATCATGAAAATACTCCAGCTACAATCCCAATGCCTTTCAAAGAAGGTCTTTCTAACAATAAAATAGTAAAATACCACATTTGATGTCTAAGGAATTTCCCAGAATTCGTGCTAAAAAGAAGGACGGAGCTTAGCCTTAACATACCTTTCCAACGAACGTCCGAATGCTTGTAGTTCCTTCGCAGAAATTGTTCCTTACGTCCTAATCTTTGCAAAAAATATATATATGCAGCTAATACACACCTATAAACAGTTCATAATTGAGTTTAAATCGGCAGCTTTGCCATATAACCCTAACTCGACGAAACGTCCGTAGAACTTTGTATGCTTTCTTTCTTTTGAATAAGCTTGAAAACTTAACTCGACTTTTAGATTTTTTTTTATTTAGTCACACAACCCAAAGATGAATAAGAATTCATATATCTAGACATATAGTAAAGAAAGCCGACAAAATGACATATATAGATGTCGAAGACCCTTAATCGTTAAAAACGCACCTTAATCGCTCAAGGACATCATGGACCCTCTCTTAAGGTTGATTACTGTTTTATAACGAAAGTGAACTGTTTTTAGGTGTAAAAAGTCTAAGTTGCCGACTTATACAACTTGCTTGACCCGACCCGGTTCGCGACCCGGTTTCAGCCCGGATAGTCTGCAGTAAAACGATCATAACTTTTTACTCCGATGTCGGTTTGATGCGAGGTTTGTTTGGTTGCAAACGAGACGCGTAGACCTTCGATTCGGTAGGTCGTGCGTCTCATAAATCTCTATATATTGGGATAAATGGTCTAATACATTTGACCTAAAGTTTAGAAAATTTATTAGAGAAATTTATGACAACTTTCGCCGACCTTTATTTTGCAACTTGCTTGGCTCCAAAAATTAACATGGGGTCTCACAAATGTGACGACTTATCCGATAAGGTCCATTATACACACACACACACACACACACACACACTCTCCAATTGAGGAGATATTTACTAGCTGAGAGTTTGAATCATTGTAGAGAGGAGGACTGTACCACGTATTTACACTTGTTATTTCGTTTATCTACTCTGGCTCCCTATTTACTTTTACTGTATGTGTCTTGTTGGACAACTATTAAATGTCGATGTCGACCCCTTGTCACTACTTCTCTGGGGGTTGAGCTAGATACTTACTTGGTGCACGTTGATTTACGTACTCATACTATACTTGCTGCACTTTTTGTGTAGGTTCATATATATATCTGGTGGTCTTTGGGCACCAAGGCGCGGCTATTTCGAGGGATTTACTATGAGCCGCATCTCATTTTACGATATGTAGCCTGCAGAGTCTCCATCAAAGTTATTTATATTTTTCCTGTCTAACTTGTATTCGAGATAGATGTTGTATTTTATCATATTTTCCTAGTTGATGCTCATGCACTTGTGACACCGATTTTTAGGGGTTCCTACAGGTTGTTCACCACTGTAGTTCGTGTATATTCCATTTCACACTATTTCATTAACAAAGAAAATTACGATTTATAGGTACTAGAATGAGTATTTAAATTGACTAATCACTGTTGGCTTGCCTGATGGCGGTGTTAGGCGCCATCACGACCTTTCGCAGATTTTGGGTCGTGACAGCTTGGTATCAGAGCATTAGGTTCACTTAGGTCTCACGAGTCATGAGCAAGTCTAGTAGAGTCTTGTGGATCGGTATGGAGATGTCTGTACTTATCTTCGAGAGGCTACAGAGCTGTTAGGAGCACTTCCTTTCTTGATTTTCTCATCGTGCGGTTTGATTCCATTGAGGCTTGTGCCTTTATTTCCTTCCTACTCAATTTTATGCGACATGGAGCTATTGGGCGTCGAGTAGTTTTGATGGTACTGCAGATGTGGTGCAGGATATTTTCCCTGCGTGTTCAGGCAAGCTATTGTCATCACTTTACGGAAGGATGCATTTCCAATGGTTTTGAGGCTATGCACATATTGCTATGATGTTCACACGGTGTTGGTGTAATGGTGGGGTGCTCGTTTATGTGTTAAAGCAGTGAATGGCTCGGAAGAGGAATTTCTCGGTGCGTGATTTAGAGGTTCAGCATTTAATTCCAGTAAAGTAAAGTCAATCGGACTATGGATGTCTAGGTTTTGGTTGAAGGGGTAACGAGACTTGGTATTTTCGAGCGTAGTGGAATCTTCCTTATGATGCGATGTCGTAGTCCTTGTTTGAGCACATTACGGTTCGTTGGTGTTATGGTCTTCTTTGATTTTGCCTTCGAGGCAGGGTGTTGTGAAATGGCTCTTAAGGGGCAGTCGTTGGAAATAGTGGTGTGCAGTGATTCGGGATCGAATTGGTATTTCTAATGTGATGGCTCGAGAAAGATGATCTTCCAGGATGCTTAGAGTTGGTAGAAATTTATTAGCTCACGTGCTACAGAGGCGGATTTTGATTTGGCGCAATATTTGTGTAACGGAGAATGAGGAAGGATACGTGGGAGGTGTCTTGCGGTGGTTGAATTACTTGCAGGTCAAGTATGAGGTGCGAAAGTCGAGAAGTTGCTTAAAGGGGATGGTTTAATCGAAGTAAAGATCGCAGATTCGCATATGGATTCTGTGGTAGGATAGCCGCATGACTTGAGAAAATGTAAGATTTGGGAATCATGATGGAAGATGATTTAGTCTATGTATTTTATATGGAATGATGGTTACTGTACGGAGAGAGATTGAATATCACATAAAGGAATTTGCTTGAAATGAAGAGGGGTGTGAAGATTTGATTATCGTTTCAGATGCAATATGAGTCGAGTTTGGAGGACATTGTTGAGCTCTCAGTTGATGTCGATTGGGAAAGAATGGACTTATACAGCCAGTGGAGTGCACTGATCAGAAGGTTTTACTGAACTTGTGGTAGTTGTACCCGGTGTAGCGTCGTTAGAAGATATCAGTATGAAATTTCACTGGTGGGTTATGTCTTGTGAATAGGATAACGGTTGCATGATGTTGATGATGCTTCTATGGGGAATTTTACTTGTTAGCTGATAAGGGGTCGGATACGAGACGATGGCTGATAATTCAGAATGTTTCATGAAAAGTTTAACAAATGATTTTGAGGAATTTAGCGGGCTAAAGGTGCGAGATCATGGTAAATAGGAAGGAGGAACCGTTATGGGCTCTACATTAATGTGATGGTACTTTAAGTGGGAGATCCCCACCGTCTATGATTGGATCGCGTGGTTGTTTACTTGTGCGGTTTCTAGCAATCGGTGCGTTAGAGGATTATTTATGACTAAGAAAAGGAAACATCAGGGGTAATTTAGCAAAGAACTGATGGACGTGTGCTATATTCGGCTGTACCGATGCATATTCAGGTTTTCGGGAAGACTCGGAGCTTTTGCTTTTGTGGATGTAATGTACAAGGAAAAGAGTTCAGCCGGTTGCTTCTTCGAGAGGGTGATCATGTGCTAGTAGAGCATTGGAGTTTGGTCACATTTGGGACCAGGTCAGAGTGGGTGACTCTCGACAACGGTCCTAGTGGATTCAATAATTTAAATGCAATATTTGAGGAAAGGAAGAAGTAGCTTGGGACTTATGGGGGGTAGAATAGGTGCATCAGTTGGAGATGCTATTGTGCGTGTAAGGAGGTATGAGATGAGTTAGGGGTATTGAGACGATGTGGTCTCACGATTCGGGTCACTTGGGATGAGTGCGAATTGAGTTCGTTATGTTGTGAACGGAGCTATCATATTTCTAAATCAGGTCAAGGGTAAATTGAAAGAAGTTGGGTCGGTTAGTAATGGATGAATCATCATGATTGTGGCAAGGATCAGTTCATTCGTTGTGTGAAGTTATACATGTGGTTTTTTGTTGTACGTGCGGGCTTGACAGCCACCATGACCTGATTGAATTGGGAGGTAGTCGATTCGAATGGCTTGGTTGTGTAAACGGATTTCTGAAGAGTCATGACAGTTTAGATCACGACTTGAGGTTTGTATTTTCTGCGGTTTGAAAATTCAGTTGCGTATTGCATTGGTTCTTCTGAAATTAGATCACGACTTGAGGTTTGTATTCTCGCATAGTGGCATGATGGGTGCAGTGAGTGGCATGGGAACTAAAGGTTGAGGATCAAAGTTGTGGTTCGGTGTTGACAAGAATGTCACGAGGCGGATGAGCACGGGAGAATTCAGATGTTGATAGTAAACTGGCATTTTCTTTAGTGTCACCTAAGAACAGCGTTCTGTGTAAGAGGCTCTGTTTATTGATTTGTGGATTCTTGACTTGCTTTAAAAAATTAGTGCGGTTGGTGCTGTGGAGGTGCAGACTTTGCTACCTGGTACGGAAGGTCGTTGGGGAGTACCCCACGAGGAGATTTGTATAAGTGTGATACGTTAGTCACTCGATTGTTAAAGATTGAAACCAAGTACGGGGCTTTTTGGTAATATCGTTAATGTGAGAGTTTTTGCTTGGAAGGTGCTCTATTCATTTGGTCGTGGACTTTGGAAGTTTGTTCTGGATTGGACGGTTGCCCGTGTGTGTCATAAATGGGGCCATTGTGGATCCTTGAAAGGTTATTGGCCCAATGTGGTATGATCAAAATCGGCTCGAAGTCTGTTGGTGGGTCTTATGTGAATGTGTGCTCTACATTAGGTCGAATGCGTACATTCAGCATAGCGCTGCTTATAAAGGAGTCTTCGGGCGTTCGATGTTATTCCTGTTGTTAGTTTTCCTATGTATCACTATATTATGCCATGTGGGTTGTGAGATGGCTTGACTATTCGCACATGTGTTGTGATCCGGTGTAGCTTATGGTGTTATATGAGCAGGATGGCTCTCGAGATCCAGGTCATTTATTGCACCTTAGTCATGCTTGGGTTTTGTAGCGTATGGCGCTATCCGTCTCCCCAGGATGGTATTTTCGCACTTGGCGTGCTTGTGGTCGATATTCGTTATTCCATAGGTATAAGCATTATGGCTTAACAGGCATTTCCTTATTTATTGTTATGTGTGGATGGGGTGGCATGCCTCCACGGGTATGTTATTTGGATCGAGTTGCACGTTGCAATGGTATCATGTGTGGATCGGGTTGCACGACGCAACAGTGAGATGTTAAGTACAGTTCCCTACATCTATTCTTGTGTATTTTGTTTCTCATTTTCTGAGAAAGGTTCATAACATCTGTTCGACTGTTTATTTCGTTGCGCGGGCTGGGTAATTCTTTCCCAGAGTTCGTTCCTCCTTATGTGTCATATTCGAGTTGTAGCTTATCGGTGCATTAATGGCATCATATGAGATTTGAGTCAGTGTTTGAGGTGGCTTATTGCTTGAGCAGCTTGTACTAGATGAGACGAGATAATTGGGCCTGAAATTTATGCAATCAGATTTATATAAGGCACGTTAAATAGAGGATATGGTTATTCCATTTAGAATGAGGCTATGGTCATTGTCAGGAGGATGCGACTCTATGATTTGATTGAATTAGCAGGTGGTTATGAATTTCTACATATCTTCTCTGTCATGGAAGTATTGTGAGGATTTAAACCGGGCTTATTTGTATTATGAGGTGTATTGCTGGCATCAGATTCGTAAAATTTCAGCTATTGTGGTTGAGGGATGTTATTATGGGAACCCGACTTATGTGGCACGTGGTGTGATTTCCACATAGATGCATGATCATGATTGGGTACAGTGTGTGGTGATTGGCACGGCGTTCGTGTGTTAGAATTAGGTCTTGTATAGAAATTCGGAAGTTGGAAGTTGGTTCTAAGGCTTGTTAACTAAATAAAAGGGAGGACCTTTAGTCCGGATCGAGCTAATATGCCCAATAGGGTTGTGATGGCACGGATAGGTGCACAAGGTGTTAAATAGTAATTTTGGACAGCTCCAAAGCACTTCTTGGCACGCTCAAGGACGAACATATGTTTAAGTGGGAGAGAATGTAACGACCCGACCGGTCATTTTGAGCTCTAGCGCATCGTTCAGCGGTTTGAGGCCTTGAGTAGCTTCACTTCAGGTGTTATGACTTGTGCGTGTGGACGGAATGGAATTTCAGGAAGTTCGGAGTGGATTTAGAAAGAAAATTCTAATCTTTGGAAGCTTTAAGTAGGAAGAATTGACTTAGGCGTGACTTTTGAGTAAACGACCTCGGAATCAGGATTTGAAGGTTCCAATAGGTTCGTATGATAATTTCAGACCTGGGCATATGTTCGGGTCGAGAATAGGGTGGCTCAGGAGTATCTCTCTACTTATTACGGAAGGTTGGCATTTTGAAGGTTTAAGAATTTCCTAAGTTTGGGTTGAAGTGGATTTTGATGTTATTGATGTCTTTTTGGGATTCCGAACCTGGGAATAGCTCCATATGGTGTTTCTGGTCTTGGGAGTGCGTCCGGATGTGGATTTGGAGGTCCGTAGGTTATTTCGGCATCAATTGGCAAAAGTTGGAAATTGGATGATTTTTGGGAAGTTTGAACGAGAGTGGACCTTTTGATATCATGGTCCGATTCCAGAAGTGGGAGTAGGTTCATTATGTCAATTATGACTTGTGTGGAAAATTTGAGGTCAATCAGACATGATTTGAAAGGTTTCGGCATCAGATGTGGAAGTTAGAAGTTCAATAGTTCATTAGGCTTGAATCGATAAGCAATTTGTAGATTTGATGTTGTTTGATGTGATTTGAGGCCTCTAGCAAGTTGGTGTCATGTTATGGAACTGGTTGGTGTGATTGGACGGGGTCCCCGGAGCCTCGGGTGTATTTTGGGATGGTTTTGGGTCATTTCCCCATGTTCTGCTGCTGCTGATGTTGGTTCTGGTGTCCTTCATCATGAACGCGTGGAGGCGATCGCGTTCGCGCCAAAGGACTTTTGGGCTGGAGGAGATTGCTCATCGGTCTGAGGAACCTACACGAACGCAAAGGGGCAGTTGCGAATGCGTAGAAGGAAAGGGAGGAGCTAGGCCTGAGGCCGTTTGGCCTACGCGAACGAGAGGCCTACCTTGCGAGCGCGAACCAGTGGGGATGGAAGGCATCATGAACGCGGTGTGAGGAACGCGAACCGAAGCAGAGATTTTGGGTCCGCGGCTGTTTGGTCTTCGCGATCGCGAGGGTCATTCCGCGATTGCATAGAGGAAGGAACTGCACAATATGGTTATATTTTGGGACTTACCCATTTCTCTCACATTTTCATTTAGTTGGGCAATTTTTGGAGAGCTTCAAGGGGAGATTTTCATCAAGCAACACAAGGTAAGTAATGCCTACCTATTACAAGTTAAATACTTAGTTTATATATGGATTTAAACATGGAAATTAGTAGAAATTTTGGAGTTAAAGCTTCTTATTCTAATGGGGTCAAGGACCCGTTAAAGCTTCTTATTCTAATGGGATCAGGTTGTTTGCCTCGGCAGTATAATAGATACATCTATGGTTTGTGCTGTTCAACCCTCGACAGTGTGCACATTATGATGGGATCGGGCCGTTCGCCTCGGCAGGATTGTGTATCACACTCTCATGGGAGCGGGCCATTCGCCTCGGCAATAATAATAGATGTATATATGGTTCTTGTCGTTTGATCCTCGGCAGTGCACATATTATGATGGGATCGGGCCGCAGACCTCGACATTTCTATAAAATACTCTTATGAGATTGTGCGTAATAATTGGCAAGAAGCCAGCATATCTGTGAGCTTGTTCCTGATTGAACTGTGACGACCTATCCAGTAAGGTCCATTATATATATATACACACCGATTGAGGAGGTAGTTACTAGCTGAGAGTTTGAATCATTGCAGAGAGGAGGATTGTACCACGTACTTATACTAGTTATTTCGTTTATCTACTATGATTCCTTGTTTACTTTTACTGTATGTGTCTTGCTGGACCACTAGTAAGTGTTGATGTCGACCCCTCGTCACTTCTTCTCTGGGTTTAGGCTAGATACTTACTGGGTATGCGTTGATTTACATACTCATACTACACTTGCTGCACTTTTTGTGCACGTTCATATAAATATCTGGTGGTCTTTGGGCGCCGAGCGCGGCTATTTCGGGGGCTTTACCATGAGCTGCATCTCATTTTACGATCTGCAGCCTGTAGAGTCTCTATCAAAGTTATTTGTATTTTTCCTGTCTAACTTGTATTCCAGACATATGTTGTATTTTATTATATTTTCCTAGTTGATGCTCATGTAATTGTTACACCGGTTTTTAGATGTTCCTACGGGTTGTTCACCACTGTAGTTCGTGTAAATTCAATATCACGCTATTTCATTAATAAAAAAAAATGAAGATTTTTAGGTAATAGAATGAGTGATTAAATTGACTAATCACTGTTGGCTTGCCTGACAACGGCGTTAGATGCCATCACGGCCTTTCGCGGATTTTGGATCGTGACACATTTTATGATTTAGGGTTTATTAATTATGATTAATAGTATGTGACTTATTCTGATTGAATGGCTTAACTAACTCAATATTCTAGTGTTTGACTATATTATATTTTGTAACTAAAGTTTATTATGTAACTTAATTCTATAAATTAATTTGAATTATGATTAATATAACATGCAATTTAATTTTTCTTTATGTAGATGGAATATCGTTTCGGCGCTATAGGGCTGGATTGCAAGGTATAGGGACTTCTTCCCAAGGTGAGGCAATTGATAGGTCGACTCTCTTGTCTATGGAGAAGAAGATCGCAAAGCTGACAGCAGAGCTTGAAGAGACAAAGGCTAGAAAACAAGAGAGAGATGAACAATTTGATACCCTTCAAGTTCAGCTAGAAAAGACGGACCAACAATTTAATCTCCTTCAAGGTCAGCTGGCTAATCTTTTTGCTAGTGGTGCTTTCCTAATTCCCCGGTCTCATGAGCCTTCCCCGTATTCTAATCCTTCTCGTCATAATCTTTCGAACCATGCCGACGATGAAGCTTCTAGTAATGAAGATGGACATGATGCAATACAAAACACTCATTGATGGTGTGTATTGCTAAACACAGTTTTGAACTTGTGAATAGTTAGTTGGGAATAGTTTTGAATGTTGATATTATTTTGTTATTGAGCATTTGTATAGTTGTTGTTGTGGTTGGCGTTGTTGTTGTTGTTGCGGTTGTTGTTTTCGGTTGTTGTTGTTGTTGCGGTTGTTGTTGTTGTTGTGGTTGTTGTTGGTTAATTGTTGTTGTTGTTGTTGTGGTTGTTGTTGGTTAATTGTTGTTGGTTAATGTTGAACGGCAGCAATGTAATGCTGCCATTATAGGATGGATATTGGTTGTAATTGGCAGGTGGTGTAGCTTAAAAGCAGGCATATTCTGCCAGGTTTTTACCTAGAAAACTGACCGATTTCGGTCGGCAATTTCAATTTGAAATCTGCAGAAATTTGAAATTTTCAACCGACGTCGGTCGGAAATAATTATTTTTATTTATCTTTTTTTTTTACCGACCGATTTCGGTCGATATGTTAAAATACGGAAAGAAATATAAAGTTATTACATATTTATAATTCCGACGGAAGTCGGTTGATATTTTGAAAAATAAATAAATAATAATTTAAATACTAGTCGGTCGGTATACTTATTTTTGTAAGTCAAAGCGGTCAACCAATGGTTGAATAAACCGACAAACTCGGTAGGAAAATTTCGACCGCCTTCGGTCGCAACGCCTTAGCAACCATTATTCTTCCGACGAATTGAAAGCGATTGGAAATCGCTCACTATTCCTTTAATTTTGACCGATATGTGTCGGTATTGGTGGACAAAATTTGAAAGTTTTCTTGTACTGACTATTCATGAACCTATGCATAAGCGCTTCTAACTACCATTCCCCTCTTGAGGTGGTTGTCTCATTTCGCGTTCATTCTAGCCATAATAAGGATATTCATCCCAACTAGAGTTAGGATTATGCCCATACGAATCCTCATACCTTTACGGACTAGAATGAAAGTGAGATTGTTCAAATACGAACCATAGGAAAAATACATATCTGCTTGACAGTTAACCCATAGATGATTTCCACCGCAATTAAAACATATAGCAGACTGCTGATAATGTTCAGCAGCTAACTCTTCAACTATTTTCTTAGGCTGGTTGTACTCCATCTTCACAGCATTTAGAGTTCAATATCTACAGTATCTTTTTCAACTTGTTAGATACTACAAAACAAATCTTGAAAAGAAGTTAACGAATAAAGAAAATAAAATAGAAAAGGAAAAAGAAAAACTAAAACATAATTCCTGAATTAGCACCAAAAACTACTTTGAACACTATTGATTGCCAATCCCCGGCAACAGCTGCAAAAATTTGACGAGCGCAAACTCACACTTAAATTATACTCGCTAGTTAAAGATAGTATAGTATAATATCGTATCCACAGGGATTGGAGTTGAACAGTATTTTCATAGTTTCTAGCTTGATTGCTATCCAGGAGAATCAACAATTGAGATTTATATGATTAATAACTAAAATTAACTATGAATCTAAAGCTATTGATTAATGACTATCGAAACAAGAAATAAGCAAAGAACGTTATCAAAGGGAGAAGATAGGGTTTTGATAGACTAGGTGCAAGATAATTGTTCGGGATCTAACTCTAGATAATTCACTTCTAATGTTCAAGTAAGTCTCTCAAATTCACTCAATTATTAGTTCAAACATTTAGTCAAAACTCCTCTCTCGATTAAATCTCGACCTCACAAGACGAACCAATTTAAGCCCTGTGAAGATATGCAAGAATTCGTAGTAGATTGGTCTTTAGGAGAACCTCTTTCGATTATCCTCCTAACTAGGTTTAATCAATGATTCAACTAGCCTCTTTCGATTACTTAAAAGAATCTACGAACTCAACCAACAATATAATGCAAAGATATCACAAGTTATACCTCTCTCGATTATATGAACAGGTGAATATTGATGTAACAATTAAATCATCCAAAAACGATTCAATACATAAAACTAGAGTTACGATCCACAAACAATCATCAATACACCAAATCCATCAAACCCTAAAGGAACTTACTCCATAGATATGGAGAAATTCATCACAAATAAAATTAAAGTATAGGAAAACATAAATTCAAACTCGGGTCTTGAGCGAGGAAAGAATGATGAAATCCTTGTGCTTTTGCTCTTCCCACTCTCCTTAGCCTCCTTAGGTCGAATATGTGTCAAAAGTCTAGAAAATAATATTTTTTTCATGTATTTATACCAAGTAGGGTCTGGTCCAAACAAAATCACCTTCTCCTAGCCCAAATTGGATTTTAACTCTGTAAAAATTGCACAGACACGTCGCATGGAGTGATGCGCCATGCGGGTCATTAGTGGAAAAATCTAGGGAGTTGGTTCTGACAGGCAGCAGGAAATTGTACATGCCCGGCGTCCCACGCGCTGCGGCAGTGGAGCTTTCTCAAAGTACAGATTATTTGGTGTGTTTTGACGTCCAGACTTGGTCCTCGACTTCTTAACACGATCCTGACTTAATCACTTGTGTTTTTACTCAGACTTCAAAGCTCCAAATCCCTCGAATTAGCTCCATAACATCTACATCACCCCAAATCACTCCTATAAGGTAGAAACACACAATAAATGCAAAACACTATCAATTAAAGCTCAAAACGAATAAAGTGCAGTAAATTAGAGTACAATAAGTGACTAAAATACGTAATTATAGCCGACCATCACCAATAGGAAAAACCTTTAGTTTGAGTCAACAAAAACAACTACTACACCTCATTACCAAATAAGTTGGGATCAGCGATATGAATCATGATTCTTTTCATTTAGCTCAACTCATATCATCATCATTAACAAATATAATAAAAGTACAAGTAAAACATAGTAGTAGTAGTAGTAGTAGTATTAATAATAATAATAATAATAATAATAATAATCATAATAATAATAATAATAATGATAATGATAATAATGATAATGATAATAATAATAATAATAATAATAATAATAATAATAATAATAATAATAATAATAATAATAATAATTTTCTACCAAGTCTAAAACCTATTCCCAACTAGTAGGTACCATCGATATGAATTTTTCTCTTTCATTATGCTATCTTTAGCTAAGTGTACATTTATTTCAAGGATTTGTAGGTCTTCTAAGACAACCTCCTTTCATGTGATTTTAGGTCTATCTTGTCCCTTTTTTACATCTTCCTCCATCATAGTTTTATACGTAAAGGCAGGTGCATCTATAGGTCAACGCAGGACATGACCAAACCATCTCAAGCGACCTTCTCTCATTTAATCCCCAATATGTGCTACTTGCACCTTCTGGTGAATATGGTCATTTTTAATTTTATTTAAATTTGTGCGATCGCACTTCTATCTTCGCATTATCGTTTCCGCAACTCTCATCTTGTGGATATGTTAAACTTTAGCAGCCCAACATTCACTACCATTTAATATAGTAGGTCTTATAGTTGTTCTATAGAACTTACCTTATACTTTGGTAGGTATCCTTTTTATCACATAATCCCGGTTGCACTCTATTTCAACTATCCGATTTTAATCCTTTGAATAACAACTTCATCTATCATTCCATTCTCTTGGAACAACGTGCCAAGATTTTCGCATTTTGGCACCACAATTCCATCTAGTCTCACCTCAACTTCGCTCTTCTCATGCTGAGTAAACTTGCGGCATATGAACTCAGTCTTACTTCTACTTATATATCTTAAAGCCCTTTGTTTTAAGGTGTTTCTCCATATAGCTCAATCTTTCGATTGACACCCTCATTAGTTTCATCGATTAGCTAATATCATCTATAAATAGCATATGACTATGGCCATGATCATGCTAAACTTGGATAATGCCCTTCGAGGAATCATATGAGTAGCCCTTTATCCCCAGTATATAGGAATTTGGAAAGGGGAAAAACAAAAACAAAAAATGGGAATTTTTTTTAAAGTTCCAAAAATAGGAAATGGACTTCCATATTCTCTTTGCAAGTATTTATGCATGTATATGCAATAGACATTATGTGGGTTTACATATGGAGATTTAATTGAGTGCAGTCCATAAGAAAGATCTTAAGAGATACATGCATGTGTTCCACTTTGCACCACGTGGGATTTTCTTATCTTTTAAGAGATACATGCATGGACGTGTTGTCTTGACGGATGGTCTAGCTAAATGGTGCAGAAATTTTATTTAGAATTCTAGTTTTTAAAGTTATTGAACTCTAAATCTAAATTTCATATTAAACTTTTTTTTTAAAATAAATATAAAATTTGAATTAAAATTATTAGTTTGACTGAATTTATAACCTAAACTCTAGCTTCGCTGTGTCTCTATATGGTGGCAGACGCACGTATCTTTAGGCCGCAATTGATATTCATGCCTGATTATAGTCTCTTTTTGGTAGTATCTATTTGCTTGGAAGCTCCAATTTAAATTCTCATTATTGACTTTGGAAAAGTAAGGGACATTAAAATAATAGTATTACTTTCTCCAATCCTCCCAGATGGTTACACCATGCTTTCATGTCAGCTTTCTGTATAAACCAGTTCTTTTATTCAGAAATATCCCCAATACCTTTGGACGTCTTTCTTTCATATATAAAACCTCTCTAACATTTTGACAAAAAACTCCAAATCTTTTTTTGGGGCAAAGAGTTCACTCACAAGAGGAGAAGGCATGGGTCAGTCATCTCAAGATAAGGGGCCAAATGAACCTTTGCTAGAATCCGAACCGCCAACGTTGGCGGCGGAGCAAATAAGCTCTGAACTTGAAGAAATCCTGTCCGAGAACAAGCTTGTCACATCTTCAGCTGTTTGGACGGGCCTCGGTCATAGAGCTGAGAAATCTCTTCCGTGTTGCAGCTCCGGCAATCATTGTTTACTTGCTTAACAATATCACTTCCATGTCTACTCAGGTCTTCTGCGGCCATCTTGGCAATCTTGAACTTGCTGCTGCTTCCCTTGGTAATAGTGGCGTTCAACTTTTGGCCTATGGCGTCATGGTAATTTTGTTAATTCACCTCACAAAGATTAATGATCTCTATACTGCTCTTTAACTTTGTATACTTACAATAAACAATATTGGAACAGCTAGGAATGGGAAGTGCAGTTGAAACTTTATGTGGGCAAGCATATGGAGTTCACACGTATGAAATGCTTGGGATATATCTCCAAAGATCAACCATTCTTCTTATGCTTACCGGAATACCACTTACAGTGGCCTACTTATTTTCTAAGCCAATCTTGATTTTACTAGGACAATCCAAGAAAGTAGCATCTGCAACAGCACTATTTGCCTATGGTCTAATTCCCCAAATTTTTGCTTATGCTGCCAATTTTCCAATCCAAAAATTCTTGCAAGCTCAAAGCATTGTCAATCCTAGTGCATATATAGCAGCTGTGACATTAGTTTTTCACCTTTTCTTAACATGGCTTGTGCGTATCTGATTGGGGATTGTTTGGAGGAGCTTTGGTTTTGAGCATTTCATGGTGGATAGTTGTGATTGCGCAATTTGTATGTATTTTGTGGACTGATCGATGTAAGAAAACATTGAATGGATTTAGCCTGCATGGTAATTTTGGAATGTGGAATTTCTTCAAATTGTCTCTTGCTTCAGCCGTGATGTTGTGTCCGGAGACTTGGTACTTTCAAATTTTAATTTTAATTGCTGGTTTGCTTCCAAATCCTGAGGTAGCATCGACTCTCTAGCTGTTCCGTAAAACCATCTACTTCCAAATTCAATATTTGTGCTCATATTTTTATTTTGTTTTCTTATACTTTCTTTCTTTAATGGTATATTAATAATTTTGTATGCAGTACGACAATTCTAGGGTGGGTATTCATGATATCTGTTGGCTTCAATGCAACAAGGTTAGTCACCGTTTGATCAAATATCTTAAAAAAGATATCATGCCCATTTTTTGGGTTAATTATCTCCTCCATATAACACTTTCCAAGAAAGTGCTAGTAATACTTTGTATAATATTAATTTTATACAAATCACACATTTTATGCATCAGTATTTAATTGATTCGATTTCGAATTTTTTCAACTTCTTATATAAAATTAAAAAAAAAATTATCCTAAATACTTGGTCTGATTATAGCATATATCTAAATTTATCTATATCTATATTATATTAAAAGTAGGAAGCCCTTAAGTCAAAAATTAAATTACTAAAATATCCTTTTAAATAATGTAAATACTTTACATATATAAAATGACACAAAAATGCTTAATTTACTTGAAAATAGATGATCTTTCATATTAGTATCTAATGTTCAAACTGATTTCTAACTAAATGGTGCCTATTGTTCCTTTTTTTTTTTTCAATCGTATTGCCTTTTCAAAAAATAATATAAAACATAGGGTTGCTTTTCAAAAGTAGAACATAGTATATCTTCAAACATCTTACAAGCACCATTTTATTTATACTCAAAACATCCAACGTCTCTCTACCAATATAAAGAATAAAGTAACAATCATTATTCCCAAATATTTATCTCTTCTGTATTTAATCGTTAGGGTTTCACCGTCAGCTATTCTTCTTTCTTTTCCTTTGCCAGACAAATTCTCATTATATTACAATGTAAGTTCTAATATAATTCTTTAATGTATGTACAACGTTATCTTATTCAATTGATGATTATGTTATTTATTTGAATTACTTGGAATTTCTTTTTCTTTTAATTAGTTTTGAAAAAATATTACCATGTAATAGCATGTTGTTGTATTCAGCATAGCCTATATGATAGTTCTTACGCTAATTATACGTAAATAATAGTCTTAAAGAATAGCTGTATAAAATAAAATATGATAAGGTTTCTATAAAATATTGGCACACGAACATTTTTGTATTGTATTAATTACGTAAAAGCAAAATAGTTGCTTAATATGAATTGATTGTTTGTTGCATAAGTTGTTCATGCATCATTACATTCAAACAGCAACCATGTTGTATCTGTAAATTCAATCACCGACTATATGTGTTCTATTAACAAACATATACTGAAATCAAAGCGACAAATAGTTAAGTAATTTCATTTACTATTGCGTTCTTTATATTTATAATCAGAATTTAATTATCAACATTTACCGCTATGAAACAAGTGTGGCTAGGCGATGGAGCCTTTCTCTTTTCTTAAAAGAAGTTGTTTTATATATATATTTATTTTTCCTTTGAATAAAGAAACATGCTCAAGTTCTATAAATATTAAACAACCTATAAAAGAGTGTTTACTGGATAAACTTGGATAATGAACTAATACTTCTAATGTCAAAAGAAAAGAGAGGTGACCCAGTCAAATATAATCTGAAAATAAAATATTAATAAATAAAAATTTTCTAATAAATTATTTGTTAATTAACGTAACAAAGTTTTCCATTAAATATTAAATTTTCAACCTAATCAGTTTTATTTCATACAATTATTTTTATGAATATATTAGCAATATGAGCTTATGTTTCGCTTATTCAGTCACTTTGTCACATTCATAGATTATGTTATTTGGCTTAAATTAATTATTTGTTTGCGAAGTTTGTTAATTTTTCGGGACAAACTTCCAAAGCATGGCGTCTTTTGGCTTGAGCTTTGATTTTTGAATTGTTATCTTTTTTCTTAGAGATTTAATATTTCATCCAATATAAATTTGTCTTGTGATCTTCCAACAGAGTACTTGGATTATTCGGTCGCATAATTGGTAACACTTCTTACAATTTATAAATTGAAATTACTTCAATATAAATGACTAACATAATAATAATTTTTTCGTGCAAGAGGTAAAAATTAACATTATTTTTAATTTCAAACAAAATGGTAATTATAATAGATTTATTATTCATATAAACTTATATTTTATTCGTTCATCTATAGTTATTTATTTAAAAAAAGATTTCTATAATATGGTAATATTTACCCTGTCAAAATTAATATAATTTAACAAATACGTATGATGTACGTGTATGGGGTCGAACTCGGATCGCTTGCATAGGGAATATCGAGTTCGAATGTATACGGCTGGTGTCGGTTAGAATTACTGCTCGGTAGGCCGGGGTCGAGACATCAAGGAACGAAGGTCGAGACCGGGCATCATCGAAACAGAACTCGAAGCCATGATATCCAAGACGAGATCGTTGAGGTCGATTAGGGTAAAATTATCAGATTTGCGTAACGGAAGGACCAGAAATCCCGTGATACGTAAATATCTCGGCGGGAATCACGACGAAAATCAGCAAATATGTTGAAATCAGTAATTCAAGGGATATTTTACCTTATAGATAGATTTTTACCTTGTATAAGAATCATTTCCCTCACTATATAAAGGGGTAGTGTGATTGAAAAAGGATGATCAGAAAAACGATCATCAATATACAAAAAACACAGTCTGCTCTAATTATTTCTTTATTCATTTGCTTCATATTTGTCTATCTTAGAGAAATCAATCAAGGCCAAGCTATTCTAGACTTGTGGTTTGCATTCTCTCTCAATTTATTTACTGAATTTAATCTTTATTTTTATTTATCCTTTATTTGTATCAAATCAAATCACGTGTCCTTAAAACCACGTATAAATTTAATTGTTATCCGAAGCCAAGAGTAAACAGTTTGGCGCCCACCGTGGGGCTAAGGATGATAGTGAGCGTTTGATACAATTTTCTGTCACACAAATTATTACACTTGTTCCGTGGAGTATTTTTGATTTCAGGTTACAATACAACCATGTCACATTCACAATCTGTGCCTCTGTACGTCGATAACGAATTTGACCACCAGGGTGAAAATAACAACATAGTGCCCGGTGATGAAGTTCCGGTCGACGCTAATTCACAAATGGCGGTCGATGTAGATCGAACTACTGACCCATCAAGCAGTGTTCGTAGAGAACTCCGATCAACAGCTCAGGGACCCCAAAACGATGAAGGGGGCGGGATTAACCTCAGAATGATCTTCAACATGTTGCAAGCCCAGCAAGCGGCCATTGCTCAACTGCAAAATCGAAGCCAAATATCGAATAAGGTTGAGGTAGGCCCTTCTCGGGGAACCATTTTTGAAAATGAACTAATCGTAGAAGGACCAAACGAAGGCGGATCGAGGGCGAACTCTAGGATCATGAAGATTCTCGAGGAATTAACCAGACGAGTCGAGTCTGGCGAAAAGAAGATCGAGGCCAATGACAAAAAGGTGGAGACATATAATTCGAGGGTGGACTAAATCCCAGGAGCACCCCCGATATTGAAAGGCTTGGATTCCAACAAGTTTGTGCAAAAACCTTTCCCGTCAAGCGCCGCAGCAAAACCCATACCAAAGAAATTTCGCATGTTGGAAATTCCCAAATACAACGGGACAACCGATCCAAACGAGCACGTGACTGCATACACATGTTCCATAAAGGGAACCGACTTAGAGGACGACGAGATCGAGCCTGTTCTTTTGAAAAAGTTCGGAGAAACCTTGTCAAAGGGGGCCATGACTTGGTATCACAACTTGCCCCCTAATTCCATCGATTCTTTTGCTATGCTTGCAGATACCTTCGTAAAAGCACATGCAGCATCAAAGTGGAGACGGAAAAATCTGACCTGTTCAAAGTCAGGCAAAAGGATAATGAGATGCTCAGGGGATTTGTATCTCGTTTTCAGATGGAATGGATGGACCTGCCACCTGTCACTGACGATTGGGCCGTACAAGCCTTCACCTAAGGGCTCAACGCTCGAAGTTCAACGGCTTTGCAGCAACTTAAACAGAACTTGATAGAATATCCGGCCGTCACATGGGCAGATATACACAACCGATACCAGTCAAAGATCAGAGTCGAGGATGACCAGCTTGGAGCCCCTTCGGGATCTATTTACCCCATCAGAACTCATGATAGGGTTTGAAGGGATATTCATCGGGAACCGAAATTGAATAGAGATCGGCATCGACCATATCCCGGGGACAGAAAAGTCACTCCAGCAAGGCAGGACTCCCCCAGACGCGAAAGAAGGAACAATCATAGTTGGAAACCGAGGACCCATAATGAGAAGCAACTTCAAGGGAACCCCCAACCATCGAGAAGCACCGCGGTTATCGGAATATAACTTCAACGTCGATGCGGCAACTCTCATGTCAGCTATCGATCGTATCAAGGACACCAAGTGGCCTCGACCGTTACAATCGGATCCTGCCCGAAGAGACCCCAATATGATATGCAAATATCATGGTACACACGGACACAAGACAGAAGATTGTCGGCAGCTAAGAGAGGAGGTGGCACGATTGCTCGAAAATGGGCATCTTCAAGAGTTTTTGAGCAATCGAGCCAAAAATCATTATGGGAACAGGAATAAGCAAGCGAACCAGGAGGACCCGCAGCACACGATTAATATGATTATTGGCGGAGTAGATGCACCCCAAGGTCCGATACTAAAGCGCACTAAGATATCCATTACCCGAGAAAAGTGCACTCGGGATTACGCGATGAAGGGAATCTTACATTTCAGCGAAGAAGACGTAGAAGGGATTATGCAACCTCACAACGATGCATTGGTGATATCGGTGCTTGTACACAGGACTAAGGTAAAACATGTATTGGTCAATCCTCGTAGTTCGGCCAACATAATCCGATCATGGGTTATAGAACAACTTGGGCTGACAGATCGAATTGTCCCTATAGTCCGGGTGCTCAATAGATTCAACATGGCGTGTGAAACGACCAAAGGCGACATAACATTGCCGGTAAACACTGCCGGTACCATTCAAGAGACAAAGTTCTGCGTGATCGATGGAGACATGAGGTACAATGTCCTGCTCGGGAGACCATGGATCCACGACATGAGGGCGGTGCCTTCTACACTACACCAGCTGCTGAAATTCACATCGTCCGATGGGATTATAATAGTTTACGGGGAGCAACCAGCTGCGAAAGAAATGTTCACAGTAGAAGAAGCAATACCGGTACCAGCAGCTCCTTTGCAAAAGGTCAAATAGCAATCACAGGCATCACCTTCAATAAACGAAGGTGAACAAGAGCATCTCGAAGATGACAACTACGGAATCCCCAAGTCGTTCGTCGGTCCCGATGAGTCCGACGCAACTAAATCGACAATCGAGGAACTCGAGCAAGTTTCACTCCGAGAAGACTCGCCAGATCGAAAGGTATACCTGGGCTCGGGCCTAAGTTCCGAGCTCAGGGCAAAACTTATACAATTTTTTATAACTAACGAAGATTCCTTCGCTTGGTCCCGTCTCGACATAACAGGTATACCACCGAAGATAACAACCCACAAGCTAAGCATCAATCAGAAATTCCGGCCGGTCAAACAAAAAAGGAGGCCTCAATCCGAAATCAAACAAGCGTTCATCAAGGATGAGGTAACCAAGCTTTTAAAAATAGGGTCCATTCGAGAAGTTAAATACTCAGAATGGTTAGCAAACATAGTAGTATTCCCTAAAAAGGGGAATAAATTAAGAATGTGCATAGATTATAAGGATTTAAACAAGGCATGCCCTAAAGATTCTTTTCCTTTACCCAACATCGATCGCATGCTACCGCTGGCCATGAGACCCTTAGCTTTCTCGATGCTTACTCTGGCTATAACCAAATACGAATGGCCCCGGATGACCAGGAAAAGAAATCCTTCATCACTAAGTATGGTACATACTGTTACAACATGATGCCATTCGGGTTAAAGAATGTGGGAGCCACTTACCAACGCCTAGTGAACTGGATGTTCGAAAAACAACTAGGAAAAACAATGGAGGTTTATATTGATGATATGTTAGTTAAGTCCCTGCGAGCAGAGGACCATTTGAGCCATTTTCAGGAAACATTCGACGTGCTGAGACGGTACAACATGAAGCTGAACCCGGAGAAATGCGCATTCGGTGTGGGCTCAGGTAAATTCCTCGGTTTCATGGTCTCGAATCGAGGAATAGAAATCAACCAAGAGAAGATCAAAGCTATCGAAGACATTACCATCATAGATAATGTAGAGGTCGTGCAAAAGCTGACAGGCCGTATAGGCGGGGCGATTTATTTCGAGATCCTCCGATAAGAGTCACCGATTTTTCAACCTATTGAAAAAGAAGAACAACTTCTCGTTGACCCCGAGTGCCAACGCACGTTAAAAGAACTTAAGAGGTACCTGTCTAGCCCACCTTTGTTGCATATACCGAAAAACAGGGGAGTGACTGTACCTCTACCTTGCCGTCTCGGAAGTAGCGGTAAGTGGGGTCCTGGTTCGAGAAGAACAAGGTACGCAGTTTCCTATTTATTACGTTAGCAGAACATTAGGCGATGCCGAAACTAGATACCCTCATTTAGAAAACTATTGAGTGCTTGCAGAAAACTAAAACCCTACTTCCAATGCCATCCCATATGTGTCGTAACGACCTACCCATTGAGAAACATAATGCACAAGCCCGAGCTATCCAGCCGATTGGCCAAGTGGACTATCGAAGTAAGCGGGTACGATATCGAGTATCAGCCCCGAACTGCGATTAAGTCTCAAGTAGCAGATTTCGTCGCTGATTTTGCACCGTCGCTAATACCCGAGGTCGAAAGAGAATTAATGACCAACTCGGGGACTCCTTCAGGAGTGTGGACCCTGTTCACAGACGGCGCCTCGAACGCGAAGGGATCGGGGCTTGGTATCGTGCTAAAGCCCTCGACTGGGAATACGATTCGACAGTTTATCAAGACTGTAAACTTAACTAACAACGAAGCGGAGTATGAAGCTATGATTGCAGGTTTGGAACTGGCCAAAAGCCTGGGAGCGGAGATAATCGAAGCCAAGTGTGATTCCCTCCTTGTAGTAAATCAAGCTAACAGAACTTTCGAAGTTAGGGAAGGACGAATGCAGAGGTATATAGACAAGCTTCAAGTCACGCTGCATATGTTTAAAGAATGGACCTTGCAACACATACCTCGAGAACAAAACAGTGAGGCCGATGCCCTCGCCAATTTGGGATCATCGGTCGAAGATGATGAGATAGAATCTGAAAAGGTCGTACAGCTCTTGAGGTCGGTAGTGGAGGAAGGCCACGCCTAAATCAATTCAACAAGTCTGACCTAGGATTGGAGGAATAAGTATATAGAGTATCTCAGCTCTGGTAAGCTCCCCTCGTACCCAAAAGAATCGAGAACATTGCGCACAAAGATAGCTCGGTTCTGTCTATCCGATGACGGAACCTTATTTAGAAGGACATTCAGTGGCCCCCCCGTGATATGTCTGGGACCGGGTGACACCGAATATATTTTAAGGGAAATACACGAATGCACATAAGGGAATCATTCCGGCGTCAAATCCTTGGTCCGAAAAATATTCCGAGCCGGCTATTATTGGATCGATATGGAAAAAGACACAAAAGAGTTCGTTCGCAAGTGTAACAAGTGCCAAAAACACGCACCGATGATCCACCAGCCCGGGAGACGTTGCATTCGGTCTTGTCGCCATGGCCATTCATGAAATGGGGAATGGACATCGTCGGTCCTCTCCCCTATACGCCAGGTAAAGCTCAATTCATTATTTTTATGATTGACTATTTCTCCAAATGGGTTGAAGCGCAGGCATACGAGAAGGTTAGGGAAAAGGAAGTGATCGATTTCATTTGGGATCATATCGTATGCCGANGAAGAACAACTTCTCGTTGACCCCGAGTGCCAACGCACGTTAAAAGAACTTAAGAGGTACCTGTCTAGCCCACCTTTGTTGCATATACCGAAAAACAGGGGAGTGACTGTACCTCTACCTTGCCGTCTCGGAAGTAGCGGTAAGTGGGGTCCTGGTTCGAGAAGAACAAGGTACGCAGTTTCCTATTTATTACGTTAGCAGAACATTAGGCGAGGCTGAAACTAGATACCCTCATTTAGAAAAATTGGCACTCGCTTTATTGAGTGCCTCCAGGAAACTGAAACCCTAATTCCAATACCATCCCATATGCATTGTAACGACCTACCCACTGAGAAACATAATGCATAATCCCGAACTGTCCGACCGATTGGCCAAATGGGCTATCGAAGTAAGCGGGTACGATATCGAATATCGACCCCGAACTGCGATTAAATCTCAAGTATTGGCGGATTTCGTCGCCAATTTTGCGCCATCGCTGATACCTGAGGTCGAAAGAGAACTAATGACCGAATCGGGGACTCCTTCGGGAGTATGGATCTTGTTCACAGATGGTGCCTCGAACGCGAAGGGATCGGGGCTTGGTATCGTGCTAAAGCCCCCAACCGGGAATACGATTCGACAGTCTATCAAGACTGTTAAACTAACTAACAACGAAGCAAAGTATGAAGCTATGATTACAGGTTTAGAACTACCCAAAAGCCTGGGAGTGGAGATAATCGAAGCCAAGTGCGATTCCCTCCTTGTGGTGAATCAAGCTAAAAGAACTTTCGAAATCAGGGAAGGACAAAAGCAGAGATATTTAGACAAGCTACAAGTCACGCTGCATAGGTTCAAAGAATGGACCCTGAAACACATACCTCGAGAGCAAAACAGCGAGGCCGATGCCCTCGCCAATTTGGGATCATTGGTCGAAGATGACGAGATCGAATCCGAAAAGGTCGTGCAGCTCATGAGGTCGGTAGTGGAGGAAGGCCATGCCGAAATCAATTCTACAAGTCTGACCTGGGATTGGAAGAATAAGTACATAGATTATCTCAGCTCCGGTAAGCTCCCCTCGGACCCAAAAGAATCGAGAACGTTACGCACAAAGGCGGCTCGGTTCTATTTATCTGATGACGAGACCTTATTTAGAAGGACATTTGGTGGCCCTCTCGCGATATGTCTGGGACCAGGTGACACCAAATATATTTTAAGGGAAATACACGAAGGCACGTGTGGGAATCATTCCGGCATCGAATCCATGGTACAAAAAATAATTCGAGCCGATTATTATTGGATCGATATGGAAAAAGACGCAAAGGAGTTTGTTTGCAAGTGTAACGAGTGCCAAAGAAACGCACCGATGATCCATCAGCCCGGGGAGACGTTGCATTCGGTCTTATCGCCATGGCCGTTCATGAAATGGGGAATGGACATCGTCGGCCCTCTCCCCTACACACCAGGTAAGGCCCAATTCAAATGGGTTGAAGCAGGAAGTGATCGAGTTCATTTGGGATCATATCATATGTCGATTCGGGATGCCATCAGAAGTTGTGTGCGATAATGTGAAGCAATTCATTGGCAGCAAAGTGACGATGTTTTTCGAAGATAACAAGATCGAAAGGATCCTATCAACGCCCTATCACCCCAGTGGCAATGGACAAGCTGAATCGACCACCAAAACCATACTTCGAAATCTCAAAAAGAGGTTAACTGACGCAAAGGGGAAATGGAAAGAGATATTGCCTAAAGTCCTATGGGCGTATCGCACAACCGAGAAAACTAGCACCGGAGCCATCCCTTTTTCCCTAGTATACGGTGCTGAAGCTTTGATACCGGTCGAAGTAGGCGAATCGAGTATCGGGTTCCGCTGTGCAACCGACGAATCAAATAGTGAGGCTATGAATACCAATTTGGAACTATTGGATGAAAGAAGGGAAGCAGCCCTTGTTCAATTTGGCCGCCCAAAAGGAAAATATTGAAAGGTACTACAACAGGAGAACCCATCTTCGACATTTCAACATCGAAGACCTAGTGCTCAGAAAAATCACACCCAATACTTGAGACCCAAATGAAGGGAAGTTGGGGCCAAAATGGGAAAGGCCTTACTCCATCATAAAGATCACCGGAAAGGGATCATACAAGCTTGGAACAATGGATGACAAACAGCTGCTGAACAATTGGAACATAAACCACCTGAAACGATACTATTGTTGAGGTATAATCTTTCATTCTTCGTTTTGGTTTGTTTTATGCTACTAACACTCGCAGGTATCAAGTAAAGTAACCTCGAACGGGAGAGCACAGGACATTAGGACTGAAAGCACGCGTTGCACTCTTTTTCCCTTTGACCGGTTTTTTCCCAAATTGGGTTTTACGACAAGGTTTTTAATGAGGCAACCAGAAAACGTGCTAACTTAGATTTAAAGACTGGTCCCATATCGAAGACAACAATGTTCGGTGCTAAACTTCGATCAGCCTCAGAAGATTGCTTAGCTACTTCAACTCGGTGGAACTTCTCATAGATCATTAGGAATCGATGTAAGGGTCAAATGGTCAAAAGAATCGTACCCAAATAGATTGATCTATCCCCTAATCAAATTGTACAAGCACTTGAATACTAATAAAAGTTCTTTTGCACCGATATCCTGTCTCTGAGCCCAAGGGCCATTTCGATTTTCATTGTTCAGTCAAAAACTAACATTGCTCAGAGTTTCATCCGAAAATCAAATTTAATCAAAAGGGGAATCAGACCTACTAAGGCAAACCCCGATTTCTTAAAAGGCCAAGGCCATACTTGGTAGATGAAACTCAAAAGGGGAATAAGACCTACTAAGACAAACCCCGATTTCTTAAAAGGCTAAGGCCGTATTGAGTTAATGAAACTCAAAGGGAAGTAAGACCTATTGAAGCAAACCCCGGACCTTTTCGAGGCTAAGGCCCTACCAAATCGATCAAAGAGAGGGAAAGTCTACTAAGGCATATTCTAAAATTGGCTAAGTCTAAACTAAGCCTGAAGAATGGAAAATTCACCAAGTTGAACCATCGGTTCTAGTACAGGGAATCGAAATAAGTCAGCAAGAAATGGAAAGAAAAGAAGAATTTTATATATGAACAAAGTATGTTTACAGAAGTGGGGACTTCATTACAAAAAGATATATATATATATATATATATAGATACAAAAGAGGCGCTTTATTCAGAATTCGGAGTCTTTTTCTTCTTCTTCTGGGAAGGCTTGTTTTCTGGCTTCGGCTTCGATCCTTTTGGCATCGTCGATCTCGGTTGATAGATCGAAGCCGCGAGCTTGTATTTCCTCAAGAACAGATAGGCGGGTTTGACACTTGGTATATTTGACCAAAATCTTTGATTGATCCTGAGCAGCCTCGGCATCGGCCCTGTATTGAGCCACTAACTCATCGGCCTCAGCCTTGGATGCAGCAACCTCCGATTTTGCCGTTTGCAGCTCGTTGACCAAAACTTCACGATTCGAAGTAAGCACGTCGACTTGGATTGAAGCACATCGGTGCTCTTAATTAGAGCCCCTATTTTCTCTTTTGCCTCCGATAATTGATTTTCCGATGAAACCATTTGAGTTTGGAGGGCCTCCTTTTCCGAAGTCAGCAGATCGGTCCTGGTTCTCCATTGATTGATTTCTACGTTGGCCTCACTTGCCTCAGATCGGAATCGGTTTATTTTGTCGAGCTGCTGCCCCATCTGATCGATTAAGCCAGAATTTTCTCTGCGCACAAAGTCTAGTTCGGCCCGAAGGGTCGACATCTCCCCTTCGAGCCGCTCACAATGCGCTGATTCTTCCCATTGTCGAAGAAAAACCTCATGATGAAGCACCGAGGCCTACAAGTACAAGAGAAAATATGACAGTTAGTTAAAGTTTAAAATGCAAAATGACGAACACCAGATAAGGCTTATTAGAAGCTTACCTTATTTAATGCTTGTTGAGCCTCGTTGAACAAGTAAGGTACATCTACCTCATCCATCGCGGCCTAATCTTCTTCAGTTACCAAACACCAAAGATAACTAGCCACCCCCACAGGCGCTGAAAGGGCCCTAGCATTTTCGGGAATGGAAAACCTTATTATTCGCTTTCGATCAGGATCTGAACTCGGAGCAGGAAATCTATCGACCAGCTTTGGACCGAAAGATGCCTTGCTTGTTCCGGTGGAGGGACTCTTCCTCAGTACTTCTATATTACCGAGCCCAAAAGTATCCGTCGATTCCACGCCGTCAAAGAAGCCTTGGAAAGGGCCTTCCGGTATATGGCTTTTGCTCGGAGAGTGTCCTTTTGTGGCTCGGGCCTCGTTAAAGGTTGACTCCGAGAAAGAAGGGGAGTCCATTGTTTCTATGGGGCCCGAGATTCCCTGTGTCGCCTCTCTCGCATCGGCGAAAGCCCAAGTTCTCGCCCTCATTTCGGGGCCCTCTACTCGATGAAGATATGCTTCATCGGCCCTTTGCTCGGGGACTGCCCGAGATGGCTCGGTGCCCAAAAATTTGAGGTCTTCGTCTTCCTCGGACTCGTCTACCAATCGATAAGTTGAGTCCGAGATCTTGGGCTTAAGAGCTATCCTTTTCCTCGGCTTCTTCCTCTCGGGCCCAGAAGAACTGGGGACTTCTTTCCTCTTTTGCTCCTGCTCTGAAGCAGGGGGATGGCAGGGAACCTCACTATCAGGGGACGCTGGCCTCAATTCAACGTCCTTTGATAGACCAGCGAATGAAGAATGAAGCAAATTATAAATCAACAACATTATCGATATCATAAGGCGCAGAATTGAAACATTATTGGTCTCACCATGATTTTTGGCCTCCTATCGGCCCTTCGATATCTCGCGCCAGGCACGCTCCGAATAGGTCCTTTGAGACACCACTTTCTCGACCCATTCTTTCAAGTGCATAATCGCAGTCGGCGTTTGAGAAACAGCTACACCATGTGAAATTGGTTAATAACGAAGGAAAAACATCGGACAAATTGAAATAGGAGGATTGCACTTACGGTTCATGTTCCACTTCTCAGGGAACAACATGTCTTCAGCTGGAATAAGGTCCGATGTCTTTTACCCGAATAAATCGGCTCATCCAACCTCGATCCCTATCCTCGTCAATGCTCGAGAAGGGGGCTTTGCTTGCTCGGCGAGCAAGTTTTATTAATCCCCCTCAGAAAATTCAGGGATTGTATAGCCGCAAGAGATGATCGAAGGTGAAAGGGTGCCCGTCAATCTTACTTACAGAAAAGCGGAAGAGAATGACTATTCTCCAAACACAGGGGTGAATCTGACCCAGCGTTACATCGTACCTTTTGCAAAAGGCAACGATGATGGGGTCCAAAGGGCCCAACGTGAAGAAATAAGTGTAAACACTCAAGTAGCCCTCCACGTGGGTGGTGATCGCCTCTTCCGGTGCGGGAACCACAACGCATTTATCAACCCAGTTACAATCTTCCTTCACCCTGTTGATGATTTTGTTCATAACCGAACAAATGTATCTAGTGACCGGTTTGTCCCAGCCCGGTACAGAAGAAGCCTTCTCTACCTTAAAATCGGTACCGATTGAACACCTAGTCGGTATGAATGCTTTTAAAGGGGGCTCGGTCGTAGTTTCCTTAACAACGTCAGGTTCAAGATCTTAAGTGGGTTGAGAAGAAGAGGGGGTTTGTTTCTGGGGGAACAAATTTGGATGTTTTTGCATTGTTAATGAAGAGTTGAAGAAGCTAATAGATGCAGGGGTGAGACAAGAATAAAGGGGAGGATCACTTGTGGAAAAACTCAGAGAACTTGAAGAAGATAATGTTCAAATAATGCAAACTTTGGAACTGAAGATAAAGAGGGCTATTTATACCCTCTTAAAGGTGGCGGTTCGCGTCCCAAAACAAGGAAGCATTAATTAGCATTTGTAGAGGCTTGTCCTCAGTTGGTCTATGAAAAGGCATTTTCGATACTTACCACGTGCGTCATAATGCCATCGTCATTTATCAATATGATGTTTTGTTTCTTTTGATGTGACGCCCAGAATTCCATGTCACGCGAGCTATAAGTATGTCTTCATTTGACCTAATAAAAAGTAGCGGCTCATATCGTTTTTCATCATTGCTCTCCGAAAAACGAGGGGACTATCTGTATGGGGTCGAACTCGAATCGCTTGCATAGAGAATATTGGGTTCGAATTTATACGGCTGCTGTCGGTTAGAATTACTACTCGGTAGGCCAGGGTCGAGACATCAAGGAACGAAGGTCGAGACCGGGCATCATCGAAACAGAACTCGAAGCCATGATATCCGAGACGAGATCGTTGAGGTCGATTAGGGTAAAATTATCATATTTGCGTAACGGAAGGACCAGAAATCCCGTGATACGTAAATATCTCGGCGGGAATCAACAAATACGTTGAAATCAGTAATTCAAGGGATATTTTACCTTGTAGATAAATTTTTACCTTGTATAAGAATCATTCCCCTCCCTATATAAAGGGGTAGTGTGATTGTAAAAGGATGATCAGAAAAACGATCATCAATATACAAAAAACACAGTTTGCTCTAATTATTTCTTTATTCATTTGCTTCATATTTGTCTATCTTAAAGAAATCAATCAAGGCCAAGCTATTCTAGACTTGTGGTTTGCATTCTCTCTCAATTTATTTACTGAATTTACTCTTTATTCTTATTTATCCTTTATTTGTATCAAACTAAATCGTGTGTTCTTAAAACCACATATAAATTTAATTGTTATTCGAAACCAAAGGTAAATCGTACGTATCGAGAAACTAACTTTTTAAAAACAGACATAACATTGATTCGATTAGGCCCGATTTCATCAGTTCAGTCGATTTTGAAAGTTTTTCTAACACCCCTACAGGCTATAACCAGTTAATTACAAGAGTAGATGATGCTTTTCTGTTTACCTTTTCTATTTTATCTGTAAAATTTATTAATTAGAAAATAGAAATTAGAAATAACGCTGCGCGTGATTATTAAAACAGCTCTTAATTTTAGAATATAAGGTGAAATCGAGAGAATAGGAACTAACTGGATACTTAATTCCATAGAAAAATCTGCTACATATAATATGAGACAGGACATATTTAAGGACACCAATAGACCACGACCACACGTGTATCTTGAAAGGAATAAGACCAAGAAAGTGATAGCGAGACCAATAATTCGAAATCGGCCAAAATCAGAAATGACTGCTCCACTACGCATGGAATCAGTTCACTCCAAAAATAGAAATGCAAATCAAGCAAGTTGATCTTTGCATAAATATCTCAGCCAAATCATCATCATGACATTTCGAGAAGAAGTTCTGATAACAATAATTTGATAAAGATTTTAGTTAGTATATACTTTCTTAATGTAAATTAATTTTCACAAGTATAAATTAACTTGTTAATGCTTCTTCCATTTTAATTTATGTGATTCTATTCTTTTTTAGTCTACTTTAAAATAAATGACTATATTTTTAAATTTAAAAATAATATAACTTAAACTTCTCATTTTATTATTAATATCAAACTTTTATAGTCTTACAAATAATATGACATATTTAAGATCACAAATTTTAAAATCTTATAATCATACACATGTTATGACATGTCTAAAATTATGTACGACAGGCTTAGAAATATAGGGAGTGGTTTCTATTAGAACCTGTATCATTAAGATTTACCTGTAATTATTGTACAAATATCCTCATTGATTAAATATGGTTTTTACAACGGTTAATGTATAAAACTTAAACTTATTTAGAAATGGCAGTTTAAGAGTGAGCTATGAGCTAGGAGCTGGACATCCAAAATCAGCAGCATTTTCTGTTGTGGTGGTGACATTGAGTTCCTTTGTCATTTCTGTAATCTTTGCAATTCTGATGTTATTACTGCGGCATGTGATGAGCTATGCCTTCACGAGCGGAGAAACCATAGCAGAAGCAGCCTCTTATCTTGCTCCGCTCTTGGCTCTATCTCTCATACTCAATGGTATTCAACCTGTTTTATCCGGTAAGTTTCCCATGAACGTTCGCGCGCACTACTAGAAAACAGGCAAAAAGCGACCAAAGTTGGTCACAAATTGCAAAAAAGCGATCAAAATGGCCTGGTCAGTATTTAGGTGGTCACAAAAAAATAGCGACCAACTTTGGTCTCTACAACAAAAGGACCACAAAAGGACCAAACAATATGAAAAACATATAGAGACCGACTTTGGTTGCTTTTTTTTTTTTTAATTAATATATTCTGAGAATTAGCGACCAATATTGGTCACTTAATTAATTAATTTTTTTTAAAATCTGGGACAATAGCGACCAAGGTTTGTCGCTAATGTCAAAAATAAAAAATAATCCGTCAGTAAGTTGGTCGCTAACTGTCGAATTATTTTTTATTTTTTTGACATTAGCGACTAACCTTGGTCGCTATTGTAAAATCTTTTTTTTTTTTTTAAATTAGCGACCAAAGTTGGTCGCTAATATGCAGATTCATATTTTTTCCAGCAAAATAGCGACCAACTTGAGACCAAAGTTGGTCGCTTTTTTTGGTTATATTTTTCCAGAAATTGCCTGTTTTGGCAGCTACACCACTTGCCAGCTTACCAAATTCCTAATATAGGCATTTTATGCCATGAAAACAAGAACATCAACAACAAACAACAAAACAACAACAACAATAAACAACAACGAGAATAACAACAACAATAAACATCATTAAACAGCGACATTAAACAATAACAAGCTATAAAGTTCAAATGAACTTACACATTATATAAAATGTTAATACAATTCAACGTCTACTAATGTTTACATGGCATCGTCGGATGAAGTGTCATTATTAAGAGCATCATCCGGCGATGATTCACGTGATCAGGGAATCGGAAAATTAGCGCCAGAAGCCAAGAGAGATTTGAGCTGCTCTTGTATGGCGGCATACTGAGCATCTCTAACCTTTTCTCTTTCTTCTCTAACCTTCTCTCTTTCCTTGGCAGCTTCTAGCTCGGCTGTGAGCTTTGCTACATGCTCCCGCACAGAGGAGAGGCTCTCCCCATCAAGCGACTCCGCTTGCGCGGAAGTGCCTATTCCTTGCATTCCACACCTATAGCGGTGGAACTGCTTAGCGGGAAGCCCGTATACCTTCCCCCCTTTTGGACCGCCAGCCGCCTGCGTCCATAGTCTCTCAGCTTCCTCGTCCGACGGTTGGATTGGTTCGCCCGATGAAGATGGTGGCTGGCTGCGTACAAAATCTTCCAACTCAGCTGTGAAGCGACTCTATAAGAAAAATTAAATTAGTATTCAAAAGTTATATAAAACTAAATCAAAGTACTTAATAAAAATTGAAAACTTACATGTACAGCTGAGGCTCGGTCCTCGACCCACCTTTCTTCGTCCGAATCTTTTTTCTTCTTGACAGTATGAGTTTCCTTGAATAACTCATCTTGCCTGACCGGACGGCCTAACTTCTTCTCCTGAAAAGTCATAAATTTTGTTAATAAATAATTTAGACGTTGAAAACTAAAATTAAGTTAAGCAATTACGTACCATTTTTCTTTTTATTGAACTGAGGCTGACCGCACTTCCAGTGTGCAGAGAGCTTCCCGTCTCCGAAGCACGAGCTTTCTTTCCTTGGTCGCACTTATTTATGAAATCTGTAGTTGCCCATCGCCTTTGCAGATCAGTCCAATAATTATCTTGCAACCATTTGGGCTTCTTATTCGTCCTTCTTGCTTTGGAAAAGCAATGGGACAACCACTTGCGTGCCTTGAGATTGAAGTTGGCAGAAACCTCCGCATTATAGCGGTGTTCCCACACACACTTGCTCTGTATTTGAGAAGTTAAGTATTTAGATGGAAATATCATAGTATTTAGATGGAAATGTCATAAATATAAATAATTGTACTGCTTGAAAGAAATTTTATACCTTAAATTCATTAAAAATTGCCTTCTTAAGTGTGGATGGAAATTCACTCCAACACGAATAAGAGCTATCATATAGCTTTCGTGTTGCTTCGGTGATTGTTCTCGTTGTAACATTACAAGGGTCAAACCTTTAATGTAGTTAAAAAACACACACATTAATATGTCATTAAAACAGTAGGAAACAATAAACATTAAAAATAACTGTTTTAGCTCTTACCCGTCACCCTCAGGGACTATGATGATCCTGCCATACTCATCCCGACGCACCTCCTCGTCAGCATCAGCAGGGGCATGTGTGGACGGTGTGGGGGGGTCAGATGTAGGATCCCGCAGGGGAATGCCTGTAACAGATGGATTACCCAACGAAGATGGCTGCGAGCCCTGCGACGCAGCTATATGTACCGCAATGGGACATGTAGATGATTGCTGTGAACCGAGTGGCAGCAATGCCAGTTGCTGTGACCCTAGTGGCTACGGCGATGATGAATGTGCTCCATGTGGATGTGACATGGATCGATGCGGTCCATGCGATGAAGATGGTTGAGATCCACGTGGATGTGCAATAGGTGGACTGTACGTCCGACGTACAGTCCAAGGTCCCTGGGGCGGAAGACCTGGTGTTTGCACGAATGTGTAGGGCTGGTGATGCTGGGGCAGATCAGAATAGCCCCGGGGTGGAGGAAGATACGCAGGACTAATTGGAGTGTAATCTTCTACCCTCCTCCTTTGTTTCTTACCCTTTTCTCGACCCCGAGAAGTACTAGAATCATCGTTACCTCGACCTTTGCCTGTCATCTGCATAATATAATACATATTTAGATTGAAATATATAAAGAAAATATATAGCTATAATCGAGAGTTGTTAAAGAAACCAACTGTTTAAAGCTCATCGTCGTATAGTTCCTCGTCCGAGAATTCTTCTTCCTCGGTAGTTTGAGCTTCATCAGTTGATACTTCTTCCTCGTATTCTGTAATTCTTACTTCGGAAATATCAACTTCTTCCAGTATGTGTTCACGATGTTCCAAATCGTCTTCTAAAACTTCGTCCACTATTTGGTCAACAGTGGAGATTTCGTTTTGATAGGCAACATCTAACACATTTTCAACTTCCACCCTACCCACAGGCTTGGTTTTGATAACAACCCACCAATCAGACCTATTCCGCCGCAACGGATAAGGAGCATAATACACTTGCCTAATATTATGTGCAATTATGAAAGGATCATAGCGATTATACTCCCTCTTATGCTTAACCTCAATTAGGTTGTACTGATTGCGGACTCTAGTACCTCTTGTTGGTTGTGGGTCAAACCACTTACATCTAAAGAGTATCAATTTCTTGCGTGGCCAGCCTGTATATTCTAGTTCAATTATTTCTTTGATCACACCATAGTAATCAATACCTCCATCTTGGTTGCCATCAGCACCTTGAACCCACACCCCACTATTGTTGATATTTTTATTTTTTGAACAATCCTCGGTATGGAACTTATAGCCATTCACAATGTACTTAGACATTGTACTGACCATAACCCCAGGTCCCCAAGATATATCTTTCAAAAATTGGTTTACACCATTATTTGGATCATTTACCTACATATTGTTAAAAAAAATTCATATGTCAGCATAACTTTCAAACATTGTCTACTTACGTAGTATCATAATATTTTAAGGAGAAACTTACAAATTGTTTGAACCAAGTATCAAATCTCGTATATACAGCATCATGGCCAAACTGACTGACAAAGTGACTGTGACACATCAAACATTTTTAGTAGTTGCTTGAGATGCA